>JBAMCR010000554.1:0-17160 GCA_037075045.1 Mulgravea parasiatica
TCCGTTAACCCAGGTAGAACTACAAACCATTACGAGTTGTGCCATTTCGTTAATTCGGATATTAATATCGAATTTCAACTCCAAATACCATTCACAGAAGAATAATACTTAAATTTAAATTTAAAAGTTTACATTTAAATTTAAACTTGGCGCGTATGTAGTGGCGCCCTCTGTCGGGAACGTACGATGTAAGCGCAAAGTGAGCTGAGTTGCGCACAATTGAGCAACGCAGCCAACTTCATTTAACAGCTGATAATAACAGCACGTGACAGTGCAGGTTACACTTTTCGCTTCGAGTGAAAGCAATTTCCACTCAGAAAGCGCGTTTAACGGTTTTACGGTTTTCCAGTCCGCAGAAAAAATTATAGCGGACCGCGACGAGAGAACTCGCAACGCGCCCCTGCACGCCAGGAGCGACCGCTGCATCAGGTACGCTCGAGCCTCGATCTTTCGCACAAATACAGCGCTTTTTTTCTTGCAGCTTGCGCGGCACGGGACGTCGGTGGCGGGAGCCCGCACAAACACGACCGCCTTTCACTACACCTCGACTCTATCTCCATCTGTATCTGTATCTATATGTGTGTGTGTATTTGTGTGTGTGTGTGTGTGTTAGCCGAATTGGAGTGTCAACAGCGAACGGCAGGTAAATTGCAACCAATAATAATGAATAATTGAAAATCCAATCAAACACCAAATGAAAACGGAGGTGCACGTTGCCATTACCCATCGCCAATGGCATATCCTATGTATCCATATCCTATCACCCGCAATATGCCATGGCGAGCACCCCTTGTGCGCTTTTACGGGGAGGTGGGAGCGGGGGGTAGCGGCTGGTGTTGATTTTGCCGGCTTTATCGAAGGACATTAGCAAACGGTCGTTGAATTCGGTGAAAATGCAATCAAAAGTGTGGGCCAACAGTCAACAGACAACAGCAGCAACATACAGCAACAACAACAACAAACAACAACAACAACAAACAACAACAACAATAACAAACAAGGAGAAACCAAAGCGACCTGCATAGATGACACCCCTGGGACATGACCAAAGTCAATGAATGGTAATAGGTGTCGACATGGCGTTAGGGCGTGGCGGCCCTCCTCACAGCCTCCACTTGTATGTCATGTGCATGTATGTATAGATATAGAAGTGTGTGTGTGTGTGTGTGTGTGTGTGTGGTTGTTTGCTGTTTGCTGTTACTGCGGCTTTATTGGTGTTGTTTTTGCTGATTGCCAGTTTTAGCCACGAATCGAATGTGCCACTGTCTGTTGCCCGTTGTGATGCAGTCAGCCTACTATGTTACTGTATATTCGTGTATATTCCTGTATATTCCTGCCTGGCCAGAATGCCCACACCTCAGCCAAAGTGGACTATATGGCCTTTGGCCCAGCAGCCCAGAAGCATTGGACCGGGCCAGTTCAAATCCCGGCACAGGTTCGAGCAACATGCATTAATTGCCAGTTAAATTGACTCTGGCTCCAACTCTGACTTCGGCTCCAGCTCCGGCTCCGGCTCCGACCCTAGCTCTGATTTTGACTTTGAATCAGTGTGGCAAGATGCCGTCTCCTATGCATTGATTCCTTTTAAGGATTAAACAGAGCATGCACATACGCATCCTTGGTCGTCGTAAGTTTTAGACGAATGCCCGCAAATCGAAATGCTTAATTTAATTTGTATCTCAATTTATCAGGCAACAACCGAACTGTAAACTGTGAACTGTAAACTGTAAACTGTGAACTCATTTTGGCTTCCCTTCGATTGACTTTTCGAGCAATTCGCCGTGCAATTTCGTCTTTTAATTAAGGCGAAATCAAGACGAAATTGAGGCGAAATCGAATTTTACAACTGCCAAAAATATTGCTACCAATTATAATTCTGTTTATTTGTTTGTAAATGGCAAATTTGTTTAATATTACAATAAATTTGTATTTTCATGTTTGAGATATATTTTCATTTTGGCTTTTTTACGTTTTTGTTTAATTTGTTCAAACGAGATTGTAAACAAACAAACAAATGTATATTGAAAATGCTATAGGGCGATCATCGACCACCTGTCCCCCCCCCCCACCACCTTTTCACCCGTCAACCCCCACTGCCAACCCTCCTCCCCACCGCTACTCTGCCTTTCAACAGCATTTAGACAGGCTGCAACCCTCGCACTGAGGCCGCAAAACGCATTGCAAATTGGCGCCTGCGGGCAACGCAAGACAAAAGTTTGTGTTCGCCTTTTTGCCACACCGATATGGCAAATAACTGAACATACACATGCACATATACAAACATAAATGAAAATATAATAATTTCTCATGTACATACTCTTGTGTGTGTGTGTAATAATTACACGCAAATATGCCGCGAATGTTGAAACTTTCATTAAATTGAGTTGAAGTTGAATTGTATCTGTTATGTTGTGTGTGTATATACATGTGTGTGTGTGTGTGTGTGTGTGTGTGTGTGTGTGTATACCGAATGTTGTTCAATTAACGGTTGGCTCCGTTGTTTGTGTTTTTGTTTGTCTGTTTGTAACTCACCCGCCTTTGCCACGAGATGACACCGCGAGCGTTTTAGCTCGAACTGCAACAGCAGCAGCAGCAGCAGCAGCAGCTTCGTTGTGGCATCAACATGTTGCACAAATATAAACATAAATCAATTAACAATTTCGACAAGCCGCCGTCACCGTCACCGTCGCAGCCACGACGAGCGCTCAATCATATTGAAGGGCTGCAGACTTTTTGGCCAGAGTCTCGCCTGAGGTCCATAAATCCAAAATCGACAATTTGCGACAGCTGCCGCCGCGGCGTCTGTCTGAAAACATCGCGCCAATCGCGTGTTGCCTACTTTTAGGCGCACATTCAAAATTGCTTTCCTTTGCAAATTCAACTGAAATGAACTGCTTCAGTGCGAAAATGCATTAAATTTCTATTATTCGAAAGTTATACAATAGTATAAGTGGGAAATGGTTAAATAAAAGTTATAAAAACTAAAAACAATTTACAAAATTCTATCGAAACAGTTTAGTTAATTTTTGTTCTTTTCTTTTTTTTTAACATTTATGGCAACTAACCGAAACTTGATTAATTTGGCTTAATTTATTTCAGGCATTGTAGCCGGCTACAGCTATAACAAATGTGAAAAACTGTTTTAACTGCTTGTCAATTATTCAGTTGAATGCCATTGGGCCCACTCGCATATTTTATGTGGTCTGATTCACACACGAATGTCGATGGCGTCCCAGCAGCCATAATGGCCAAAAGGCAAGACAATCTATGGTTGTGTGTGTGTGTGTGTTTGTGTGTGTGTATGCGTTTAAGGGTCGTGGAAGACAGTTGGGCGACATAACACACATGGCCATATAGAAACAATACAAAAACAAAACAAAACAAAAAAAAAACTTAAACCGAACCGAACCGAACCAAACGGAACGAAAAACTTGTTTCATAAATTTTCTATTCAAAATGTAATTAAACCCTTTCGCTGCTGCCGCTCATCTAATTACAACAAAAAGGCATCCTCGAGCAGTCCAAACCCAGGCCCCAGCCCCAGCCCCAGCCCAAACTCAAATATACTCGTAAATTCAAAATCTACACACCAATCCAAAAATGAATCCGTATCCGAATCGGAATCCGAATCCATATGCAGATTCTAGTACTCGGCGACCAATATCCGCAGTGCTTATGTCGTCCTGGCTGGTATGGTATGGTATGGAATGGGGCGGAACGGAATTAGAGAAGTGGAATTGGGGCGATATACTCGATAATTGCGAATGAAACGGCAAAAGGCAGCACAAAAGCACAGCACTAATACAGCAACAACTCGAAATGGGCCACAACACACGCATACCATACACTCTACTCCACTCCACTCAAGTTCCTGTTGCTGTTCCTGCTCTCATTCCAGTTCCAGTTCCCATTCCAGTTCCAGTTCCATAAATATCTTCAAAGTCATTAAATTTCACACATGGCGAAGGCAAGCGGTGAATTGTTTTAATTTTAAAATTATTGTCATTAATTGATTTTTGATACAGCCTCCGCTTCTCCCACTCTTTCTCTCTCTCTCTCTCTTTTCTGTCTCTGTCTCTCCGTCTCTCTCTCTCTCTCTCCCTCTATCTAACCCTTTACATTCGCCGAAGATGTTGTAAATGGGACGCGCTACCATTTTACAGCAGTATGATCTATATATCTGAAATAAATGTTCAACGAGAAAGAGATAGAGCGAAAGAAAGAGCGTGAGAGGGAGAGAGAAATATTAAGTGACTCCGAAAAAATACAAATAGAGCAGCAGGAGAGGAGCAAAAGGATTATACGCCTAGGCGTTAATGGATTGGGTGGGTTTCGTGTGGATGGAATTGAAATTGGAAATGGCAACAGAAGTTCAAATAGAAATGGGAGATACAACTGGAGATGGAGAAGGGTAAGGGAAAGGGTATTTACATATATATGTATAATGTGTAAATATGTGTGTGTGTATGCGTGTGCTACTAAGGATCTGGAGCTAGGCTATCTGTCGGAAAGGGCAACTTGTTTGCTTGTCTGTGCTGCACTTTACGGTTTCGCCTGATTATTGAGACCATTATTTTTCTTTAATTACGTTACGGGCGTTAATGTGCGGAGAGCAGTCGAGGAGACAGCAGTAAAGACATGAATTCAACTCCCAAAACTCAACCTGGTCGCATTAATTTCATTTTATATTTATATTCAACAACAACAACAACAACGAAAACAACGACAACAACAACAACTTCGACAAGGAGAACAAACACATTTTTGAATTTTCAATATATGTTTTTTGTGTTCAAGTGTTTTTTGGGTAGTTTGTTGCCCAAGGGTAGCAGCCTCTGCTGGGGGTTGATATAGAGGGGGGTGCGAGGGGGAGGTGATGATGTGGAGTAGGAGGAGGACGCATTACTTCAGTCTGCTTGACATTACGACATTGAGATTCGGCTTGTGTAAGATCTATGCTCTTCGTTCTAATATGGAAAGTAAAAAGGTGAGTCTGTGAATGTATCTGTAAGTGTGTATTTGTGTGGGTATGTGTGTGTGTGTGTTGTAATTACTTTCAACATTTTTGGAATTTGCAAAAAGCTAAAAATGTTTCATCGAAAAATTATTACCAAAAATTTCATATTTCAATTTTCCTCAAGTTGAAAACGATTTGACAATTTTTGTAGTTCTTCAATTAAAATTCTATTGTATAATATAAATATTTTTGTGTATAAATATTTTATTTATTTTTGTTTTTGTGTTTCTTTAACTAATATTTAATTTGTTAAACTTTTGAATGAGATATAAATTTTTGTCTTAGCTTTTTTTTTTGATTTGTTCCAATGTGTTGTTTGTTTTTAAATTTGAAATTGCGAATTTTGCAAATACATAAACAAATTACTATGGAACATATGTACATACATACATACATAGAGTCTATACTTACATACAGCACTCACTAAAATACAGTATATACATACATTCATTCTGATATATAATAACTTGGTGTAACAGTTAATCCAAGCACATAGTACGTAGGGTCCATTTAGTTTTGTCGTCCTGACTTACCTGGATAATCCCAAAAAGTAGGCTACGTTATTTTATTTCTTTCGTTGTGCTACTTCTTTTTGTTTTTTATTTTTATTTTTATTTTTTTTGTTCGTTTTCTTGTTCTTTTCGTGCTCCTCCATCTTTTGGCTGGGCGACAAATTTGTGACACGTTTCCGACACGTTCGCCATGTCGATTTTTCTTAAGCGAAACGTTTGTCGTTCGCCCAACTCATATATATTTTATAACTGAAGGCGAGAGAGAAAAAGAAACAGAGCGGTGGGGGTGGGGCTGAGACTGCATAAGGAGATGGGGCAGATGGATATATGTATATGCATATGGAAAGAGAATAATGTGTGTGTCTGTGTATGTGGTGGTGGGTGGGGGCAGAAATCTTGCGCTGGGGTGCTCATGCATACCTGTACCGCTTGGGCTGTGGCTGGGGCTGTGGCTTTGGCTAGAGCTGTGTCTGGTGGGTGGGTGGTGGATACGATGGAAAAACTGTAGGTGGTACAGATGGTGGTGGTTGAAAGATAGCCGTCATTCCTGTTGACTCATACGCAAATTTTTACTCATATGCCAGCCCGTTGTTGTTGTTTTTATTGTTTTTGTTGTTAATGGTTTGATGGGTTTAAAGTCGTGCGAAGGGTGCGTCAATGTATCGCTCTATACAGTTACAGATACAGATACAGATACAGATACAGATACAGATACAGATGCAGATACAGTTACAGATACAAATACAGATACAGTTACAGATACAAATACCCGCACACTCACACACTTGCATATTTTGCACATGGACGCACGCCTGGGCGAGATTCGGATGGCAAAGCAACCCGCCAAAAGAAGGCAATGGCTCTCCCATCTCAATGTATCTTATGGCTTTAATAACTTTACTACGACTACGTGCCATTGATCCAAATATATATGGTATATATACATATAAATACATTTACTTGTGTGTGTGTGTGTGTGTGTCCTGTGCATAACTAAAGTCATAGGTGTATCTGTATTTGTATCTCTATCTACACGATGGAAGTTGGGCGAGCGTGGAATATTTACCTTTATCTCTAGCTCAAAAGCAAATTTTTCTTTGTATATACATATGTATGTACATATATGTAAAAGATGATTGAGCCATGATTGAGAGCTTAGATTTTGCAGAGATGGTTCAAAAAAGCTGACGCTTTTGGCCAGAAAACAAAAGTTGAATCGCGTTTTTAGCGAACAGATACAAAAGTCGAAAAAATAATAAAATATAATATAAATAATCTAGTTAAAAGCATCCATATGAAATTGTTCCAATAATAATATTAAATTATTTTATAAAATTACGAATTTTAAAATTCCACGTAAATACAGTAAATAAACTGTAAATTCAAGTATAAAATCAATAATTAATTTTTAAAAATAATTAAAATTTATTTTTATTTACTGCTGATGTTGCCTTTGTCAATTATTATCTTTTCACAATAAATTACAAGAATATTCGTCCGCAAATTCGCCGTAACTTTCGCCTTCGTTTTCGCCTTCGCCTCTGTTTTCGCCTTGGCCTTCGTTTGGGCTTTTCCTACGCAATTCGCACAATTTCTGCGGCTTATCCGTGCTTGTTGCTCTTTTTGTGTTTGTTGTTTGTTTTTTTGTTTGTTGCTTTATCGCCATTTTTATTTGCCACTTTTGATGGGCCATTCGCTCGTTCATATTTGCCTTCCTTTTTTCTTCGTGGAGCTATTTTTTTCTTTTTCGTTTTTCTTTTTTTTTATTGTTATTATTTCATTTTTTTTTTTTGCTTTATGCATAAATTTCATTTTTCGCTCCACGCCTATTGTTCATTTCTTTTGCATTTTGTATTTTTGTATTATTTGATATTCCTTATTTATAGTCAAATATATATATATATATATGTGTGTGTGTGGTATGTGTGTGTGTGTGGTATGTGTGTGTGTGTGTTATTAATCTTCGTGGGAGTTATTGCTATTTTCACGTTTCCCTTGGATTTATCTGTTATGCTTTTTGTTGTTTGTTTATGG
Organism: Mulgravea parasiatica; assembly: GCA_037075045.1. Lineage (NCBI taxonomy): Eukaryota > Metazoa > Arthropoda > Insecta > Diptera > Drosophilidae > Mulgravea > Mulgravea parasiatica. Next base: position 7,564 of record JBAMCR010000554.1, read on the forward strand.
GTATTGTTGTTGTTCTTTGCAGCCACTATTACAGCCCCACCCCCACCCCACTCATCCATCCATCCACCCAAGCTGCCCCACTGTCACAACCCCTCCCACCCGCCCCCCACACAAACGCTCAATGATTTGCGCTCATTTGTGTATGAAATTAAAATCACACCCATGAGATGCATTGTCCTGAGCCGGAGCTGGAGCCGGAGCCAGAGTCCTGGGCAGGATCTCTGTGGGAACTGCACTTGGCAGCTAACCTAATGAATACATACATACACATACATACACATACACACTTTTTTCATATTTCATTTAGAATTATTTTCTATTCCATTTTTGTTGATGCTTTGTTTTTTTTTTTTTTTGATTTTTGTATTTTTTTTTTATTCTTCAAAATGGTCGCCCCGTGGGCAATGGAATGCCGCGTCCGGCAAAACTGTAAATTGAGTTGTTGCCCTTTCGGCAAAACGGCTGATGGCTCCTCTCTCTCTCTCTCTAGCCCACTTATAACCGAACCGCCCATCTTCCTATCCTGCCCCCTTGCCCCCTGCCACAGTCAGTCCACAAACTTTGGGCATCGTCTAATTCATTCATGAAAAGCGTTGCAAGCGTTGAGTTGGCCTGCTCCACGGCGATGGTATGTGGCATGCAATGCGTTACCATCTTTCGACTGCGCTCTCTTCATCTTCATCTTCATCATCATCTTCTTCTCCATTTTCTTATTCTCTCTCCCCTCCCCCCCCCCCCCCTCCCTCACACGCACACTTGTTCCACGGCGAGTACCGTTCTGCTGCTTAGCATACAATTGCCACATTAACTCGCCAGCCCCCCGAAAAAGATAAATCGCCTCGCTGCCAAATTGTTGTTGCAGCAGTTGCACTTGCATTTGTTGTTGTTGTTGTTGTTGTTGTTGTTGCTGTTGGTGTTGCAGCTATTTCGCACTAAAGCCCGCAGCAGAATGCACACCAAAATCGAGACAAGTTTGGAGGAAATGCTTTTTTGCAAAGTGCATTTGCGGCCTCGAGCAAGAGCAACGAAAAGCCTGCCAAAACCTAAAATAAAATAATCGAGAGCCGCACTTCAAATACCCTTACAAAACAATTATTCTGTTTTTAAGTGAAATTCAATAAACGCATTTCCATACTCTAGTCAGCTAAATAACAATAAATTAAAAAATTGTTAAATATAATATTTAATTTTTATTTAATTAAAATTCAAGTTTACTTTTATATCTTTTAAATAAATTTTTATAATCCTAATCCAATTCGAATACACATAAATTAAATAAAAATTTGTGTTTTCGTATTGTAAATTTGATTTAATTAATACCATAATTATTGTTTTTGTTATTAAAAATAATTGTTTTTAAATTTTATATTTTTTATTATATATTTATTTCATTTGAATTATTTTATTTTCGTACATTGCAATCAAATGTTATGATAAAATGTCTTGGAAATTCAAATCAAATTGTATCCCTTTATTATTTAATTTGTATATGCTGTCTGTTTTTTTTTTTTGTTTTGTTTTTGTTTTTGTTATTATCCGATGTGTAAATATTGATATTGTTGTTTGTGTTGATTTTTACAATAATAATCGGCTTAGCCTTGAATATGTGAGTTAACGGCTCTAACAAGTTGAGACTGTTGCTGCAAATATGCTTACCAATCTAGGGTAGAGTAGAGTGTGCAACAACAGTAACAACTGCAGCAACAGTAACAACAACAACAACAAGTACAACAACAATAAATACAACTTGAGCTAGTAGTAGAAGCGTTTTTAATGTGTTTGCGCTTTAGCCAAAAGTTGGCGTTGGGCCCATTTTTCTTGGGCTTGTTAGACGAGGCTGCTTCCAAGATTCGAGACACTTTGCCAGGAAGGTTCGCAGAGCAGCCAAGTGCAAAAGCAAAAGTTGTCGTAGTTGTTGTTGTTGTTGCTTTTATGTTGCTATTGTTGTTGTTGTTGTTGTTGTTTATGATACGTCAGTTGTTGCAGTTGTTTGAAGAAGAAGTTGTAAGAAATAGGCTTGCCAACGATGAGGGCAATGTAGCTAATGTCTAAAGTCTATGGTCTGGCCAACAAACAACAAGCAGCAAAGCAGCAAAGCAACAAAGCAACAAGCAACAGCCACTAGACAAATGAGCAGCCACCACCACCGCCACCGCCATCGCCACAGTAAGCCAACGCACAGTGGTGCCAATGCCGTTGAATTGGCCACTGTTAACCAACTGGCCGCAGTTGATGTGGACAGGGTCAGGCTGGGGGCCCAAAATGAAGTGGTTAAAACTAAAAAAAAATAAAAAATAAAAAACGAAAAAGCCAAAGAGCCAAAGAGCCTCATCCATGAATGTACGAGTTTGCCCAGAAATGCATTGACCATTGGCCAGTTCGTTGGCTCGCTGTTTCCTGCATTTGCATGTGCGAAGTTAGCCCGAAACCCCAAACCCCAAACCCCAAGCCTCAAACTCATGCTCAAAGCCAGAGACAGAGCCAGAGCCAAAGCCAAAGCCAGAGCCAGAGCCAAAGCCAAAGCCAAAGCCAAAGCCAATCCTAAGCCTAAACCCACTGCATTCAAGCCGTTGATGAATTAGAGCCAGCCTCGTGGCCAATGTACATTGGACAACTGCTTAGCTCATTTTTCGCAGAGAAGTGCAGAGAGAAGTGAGAGACAATTCATTTATTAAACTGCACTTAACATCAACACCACATCATCATTAATATTGCCAGGAGTGCGGCATGCAACATGCAACACGTCCTCAAAACGGTTGAGCTGCTAACGGGCTTCGCTGAGGAATTTCCCTCAAAACACTTTGACAGGCGCTTTTCACTCGCTTGCCCATTAATAACGGTCCACTGAGCATACCTTGGCATTAGCATTGCTTGGCATTTGGTTCCGGAACTAGTTCACGCGAAACACAATTCGGAATCGATGTCTTAACTATTCTAGCATTTCCCATTCACATTTCAAGCCGTAGCATCAGCCTCTATGTTACAGTTGTCTAGCTGTCTGTATTGTATGTTACAAAAAGTTTCAATTAAAATAAAATATATAATTCAATAACTTAATTCAAAAAATTATAATTTTATTCAGGAGAAAAGAACTCTTCTTGGAAAAGTGAATCGATCATGAGTCAAAAACGATCTGAACTTTATCCTGTTAAATGAACAATCAAATCAAAAGAAAGTTGAAGAATTTCGAAAATTAAATATGTCTGATTAGATTCTTAAAAATTGAATCTTCGAAGAAACTACAATACAATAAATGTGTTACATATGTATGTGTACAAATAAAATAGAAGAAAGTAGAAGATTCCTGTGAAACTCATTTCGATTAACGAAACGAACACCTTTGCATTCATTTCACGATTTTTGATGATATTTCACTTGCCGCTTGAATTGGGATCAATTAACAAAAAAAAAAACAAAAAATAAATAAATAAAAAATAAAAGTAAAAATCAAAAGCCAAAGTCAAAGTCAAAATCAAAGCCAAAAGCAAAGCTGATTCCCGCGCGCCAAATGTCAAGAACTCATGTTTAAATGTCAAACTGAACCGACAAACCGTTAATTAGCAAATCAAAGATATGCCACGCCATAGTCAGAGAGCTAAAGTTGAACGTGATGCTGAAACTGAAGCTGATGCTGAAGCTGATGCTGATGCTGATGCTAAACTTGGGGCCACATCCACTGACAGCGAACAGAAATCCGACAGTTGCGCATTTTCGAAAAAGATCAATGAGAATTGTGAAAGAAGCTGAAGAAATACAGCAGACGACGCGACGGCGAGCAATTAAAAGCCCCCAACGCGGTGGGCACGACGGGGTGATGGGGTAAAAGGGGTTGGCTTGGGTTGCGATTGAGCTCTGTGGTGGGAAGTGGTGGAGGGTTGTGTAGACGAGGTGCAAAAGCATCTGAAGAATCGGCCAAAACTAAAACGTTTAAAGCGCCCAAAGCACGTCAACTTGTCAGTGGCGGATGGATACGTGGACGCACAGCACAATCGCAATGGCAATGGCAATCGCGATGGGAATGGGAATGGGATCGGGAATGGGATTGGGAATGGGATTGGGAATGGGAATGGGATTGGGAATGAGAATCGGAATAGAAATGGAAACAGCAGGGCAAAGGAGCAGAGCAACAGGAAAAGATGCGTACGGGAATCGCAATGCTGGCTCAATTCAGTTGTTGTCAATCATAAGGCCGGAGTGTGGCTCAACTAACCGCCAGTTAAATGCAACAATTCCCTGCAAGAGATTTCCTCTATGTTAGTTGGCATCAGTACGCGTGTCTTTCATTCATTCTATCTTTCATTAATTCTTTCATTCTCTCTTTGTCTCTCTCTCTCTCTCTATCTCTCAGTACTTCTAATTTTGCTTTGCATCTCTTCTAAGCGCTTCTAACGCAGGCGCAGGCAGAGGCAGGCGCAGCTGTCGGATTTGCATTACCCCCGTCGACTTGCTTTGAAATTATGTGAAATTGATCAATTTCAACGCTCTGCGATCCACTCAACTCTGTCTCTATCTGGACTCTGTCTTCTGTCTCCAGTCTTCAGTCTTCAGTCATTCGGTCTTTGGTCTTCGGTGTTTGGTGTTTGGTCTTTTGCCTTCTGTCTTCTATCTTGTATCTTGTATTTTGTATCTTGTATCTCATATCTCGTATCTGGTATCTGGTATCTGGTATTCCCGGGCTTCAACTGCGGCCATATCACATCACATCTCTTGGGTCGTCGTCGTTTTAGTCCCGGCTAGTACATTTAATGTGAAATGTCAATCAAAAATTGCATATAGTAAAAATGGAAAAGCACGTTGAGAATTTAATTAGAATCGCGATTGCGATTGCTATTGCTATTGCTATTGCAATTGTGGCGCTTCGTCTGGTGCCTGGGAAAATGAGAAAATGGGAAAATTCTCGCACTCAAATTCAAACTGAAATCTAGCCTGATTAGTCAATTGAAGCCATGAGAACAAGCAGGTGTACGAGTATGGTCGAGTGTGAGTTTCATTTGATATTAGTAATCCAACCAATTTGATATCCAATTGACTGCAAGATCATAAACTTTGGCAGCGGGACGAGGAAGAGAGTCTGTCTGTCTGTCTGTCTGTCTATCTGAGAGAGAAATAGACAGAAGAAAAAGAAGTAGCATCCTCAAAGAGCAGAGTAATGAAAAGAAGAAGATTTGAGAATATCTTAATTGCAGTCAATTTCACAGCTGAGAGAGCCGAACGGAGGAGATGTTGCATGTAAAGTTTGTGACAGGCAACAATTTATAAAGACATAACTCAAATCCTAATGATTATAAATATGTTGCTTTGTATGTTGACAACTTGTTGTGTGTGTGTGTGTGTGTGTGTGTGTATGTGTGTGTGTGCAAGTACTATTTAAGTCTTTGCTCCATTCGCTGGAAAGCGTAAGACAAGTTAACAGCCAAACACCAAAATGGTCAACAACGGTGAGAAAATGTTTAGACCATCAAATTATGGCAATGTCCAGTTGAAGTTGTATGTATCTGTTACTGTTGCTGCTGCTGTTAATTGTTGTTATTTCGGTTTGTTTTATTTTCTCAGTTTTTGTTTTTATTTTTTGTAGCACTTTCAATTTGTAGGAACTGCAGGCCGTTCCAAATTAGAAATTCAAGTCCAGGCAACGGCGGCCAACTTCAAACGTAACGATTGACAGCCCAACAACAACTGAGAGCGCGGTTTTGTGTATTAATTTGTCAACCGATTTGACAATGCAAAACAAAACGAAAACACAAAAAAAAAACACAAAATACAAATACAAAATACAAAATACAATAAATCAAAATGAGAAGAAACAAACTTAAAACAAAACGATTAAATTTGAAAATCTTGACTTGAATTCACGAAGATTTTAGTATATATCTTTAAAACATTATTTTAAATTTTTATTTTTATTTTCGTTTTTATTTCACTTAATTAATTTTTGCTTAGCTGCTTTTATTTTTTAATTTTATTTATTATAAAATATTTAATTGCACTTCAACAATGCCACGTGAATTTCTACAAGAAAATAATTTGCGAAATTTAAAATCTAAACTTTCAAACCTTTTAATGAAGCTTGTTTCTTGTTAACAAAGACATTATTGTACAAGTTAAAAATTATATTATAAATAAATTAGATTCACTTTAAATTAAATTTACATAACATAATTACAGACACATATACATATCAATCAAAAACATTTACAAAAATACTTGAAAAAAATATTTTTCTTTAATAAGACTAAATAATACTCTTCGAATAATTCTTTTAAAATTTACATTAAAATTCTATTATGAAATTATAAAATAAAGACAATTTGTAAAAAGCTATAAAAATCATTTATAATTATAATTAATTATAATTTATTTATATTTATATTTATTTATAATTTTATACTTATTACAATTATAATTTTGTTATCTTTTTTATTTTATAAATTAAATTTTGTTGAATTTTATTTGAATTCAATACAAATGAATTAATTTAATTAATTCATAAATATAAATGTATTTAGAATATATATATTAGCCAAATCAGTTTAAAGTTGGCCTATTTAATTTATTCATAAAAATTGTTATTAAGTTTAGTACAAACTTAACGTTTTGACCAAGTTAATATACCATGTCGATAGGGCAGAGTATCCTCTTTTACGATAAGCTGCTGGCTGCATCGACGGTGGGGCCCAAGCTAATTTAGTTGTGAGCCCATCCACTACTCATAACATATACTCATATTCACACTCACATACTCATACGCACTCGTATCTATAACATTTTTTTAATATGCTTCATTTCTTTGAATTTCATAATTACACGCGGCTTTGACCGCTCAACGACTTTGGCTTTATTTTTATTTTTATTTTATTTTTATTATTTTTTTTCTTTAAATTTTTTTTTTTGTTTTTTATATATTGTATTTAGTGGGCATATTCATTTTATTTCATTTCATTTTTGAGTCGTCTTCAGTTATTATCACTCGCAAGTACATAAACTCGTACACACATACATACATATACCATACAGGTAAATATTTTATTATGTTGGTTCAGTTCACCTCCTCCCCCCCACCCCCCCTCCACTTCACATACCTTCTGTCTTGCCACGCCCCTTACCCCGTTCTCCTGCAGAAGCGGGCGGCTAGTGGCAGTACGCCCTGTAAATGCGTGCTAACTGTTTTTGTCGCCATTCTTGGTTTGTTTTTGTTTCTTTTTGTTTTGTATTTTTGTTTTTTTTTTTTTTGGCTTTTGCTTTTTTCTTGAATGAAGCGGGCAAATCGCGTCAACTTGGCTAGCTTGAAGCTAGCCAACTGGTTTTCAGTCAACAGTTTTGAGCACATTTAGCACTTGGCTTAATTAATTACGCTTATTGTTGTAGTATGTATAATATAATATAATTTTTTTTGTGTTTCTTTTTGTTTTTGTTTTTATTTTCGTTTAAGCATAATTCACAAGAAGCTCATGAATGGCTCGCTTTACACATTTCCGGTACAGTTGTGCGCAAAAGTCGAGAGCTCAAACTGAACTTAACAATTCCAGCCAATGGGCCATGGCCCGCCCAGTCAGCTAAGAAATAAACTAAGAAATACAACAACAACAACAACAACAACTACAACAGAAAAAGAAAATAAAAAAAAAACAGAAATAAAGAGAGAAAAAAAGGGCGTTGTGGGCAATGTCAATCAATTGGTTGGCTGCTGGCTGCTGGCTGCCTTGTGGTACGAGTTCATGTTCATTCTGGCTGGTTGGCTGCTTGGCGGTGCGAACCTGTGGCCGAAGCGAGCAAAAAAATGGCAGCTGACTGACAGACAGATCGAAAATGCTGCCGCAGTGGCAGCAACATCAGCAGCAGCAACAACAACAACAACTGAAATTATGCCGAGGACTGGTCGAGACTTGACTTGACAGGCGGTGGCATGGCACGGCCACGATTTGCAGTTGGAGCCAGCCAAATCGATCGAACTGCCTTCATTAAACAGCGCACCGTTCTCCCCGTCTCTTTCATATAGCATATGACGCTGTCTCGCTCTCTTTCTCACTCTCTCTCTCTCGCTCTCGCATTGCTATCTTTGTCTGACACAAGCGCCAAGACTTTAATAACTTCTTTCCTGCTGCCGCCACAAGATTCAAATCGAGATCACGGCTGCTGCTGCTGCTGCTGATGATGTTGTTGTTGCTGATGTTGTTGTTGCTGTTGGTGTTGTTGTTGTTGTTGTTGTTGTTGCTTCGATGAGGCAGCAACTGAATGAACGAGCTCCACTAATTTCCATGTTGGCCACAATTTGACTTCTGTTCGTTGCGCGCTTCATTGTTTTTGTTGTTGTTGTTGTTGTTATTGCTGTTGTTGTTGTTATTGTTGTTGCTGTTGTTGCTGTTGATCTGGCCACATTTCGCAAATTTGCGCGCCGTGATTGCCGGCCTCAGCCTGTGCAGTGGAGGCTGCTCCTCGTTTGGCCCCGCTGCCTGCTTTGGCACGCAATTTGAGCTTTAAAAATAAAAATAAAACCAAAAACAAAATCGGCATAAAATAAGTAAAAAAAAAAATACAAAAAAAAAAAACTAAAATCGAGCAAGACACATCTGCAACAAATTGGAAGCCAATAATCAAATGTCAGTCAAAGTTCTGCTGTTTGCGTTCATTCACTCTCTCTCTATCGCTCTTTCTCTCTCTCTATCTCTATCTCTCTCTCTGTCTCTGTCTCTCTTTCTATCTGTCTCCCTCTCTCTGTCAGTCAGAGTTGAAGTTGGAGTCAGATCGGGGAATCGAGCCACGTAGTAAATCAGTTTCAACTTCCAGTGCCTCATTATTCAAACTTGGCTCAGCTGTCCATCTGTCTGTCCGTTTATCTGTCTGTCTAACTGTCTGAATGTCTGTCGTCTGTCTGTCCATTTATCTGTCTGTCTGTCTGTCTCTCTGACTTGGCAATCTCTGTTCTCTTCTGCTGTGCATTCTTCCTTCTCATGTTGTTGTTGATTTTAATTTGTTCTTTTTTTTTGCTTTTTTTGTTATTGTGAATTGTGAATTGTGAATTCTTGTGGCGTGTCCGATCTGCATGTCTATTCATTTAAGAATTTTCGATTTTGATTTTGATTTCATTTCATTTCATTTTGGCATTTGGCATTTTGCTTCCACGCAGCGGGGGCATTTGGCTCTCTCTCTCTCTCTCTCTCTGTCTCTTTCTCTCTTCTGCTCAGATTTCTTGGTATCCGTGCAATTAAGAGCTCCTTGAGAAACGTATCATATGCTCGCAGTGAATTCTTATGATGTTCTTTACTTATTTATTGGTTTATCAATTTTTAAAATTAATTTTAAATCATTATTTTAATAATTTATAATTAATAATTAATTTATTATTTTAATTATTTTATATACATACGTATATTGTACATAATATATTAGAAAAATATTCAATTTTCTTGCTCTCCCTGCTATTGTTTTATCTATTTTATTTCGAATCTAATAATTATGGAAAATAAGAAGATAAGGATTAAATAAAATCGACTCAACATATTTATTAATATTTTTTTCATGTTTATTTATTATTTATTATTTATTATTTATTATTTATTATTTATTATTTATTATTTATTATTTATTATTTATTATTTA
>JBAMCR010000555.1:0-17101 GCA_037075045.1 Mulgravea parasiatica
CATGGTTGAATCGCTTGAAAGCTGGTACAAACACGCATTTCTAGCAGATGACTTGTCTAGATGTTGTATGGTTAGTGGTATAAAGTTCCAATTTATCAATCATTTTTAATACTTCACATTATATTTAAATACAATCGATACCAATTATCGCAAACAATACATTACGTTATCGATAGTTTTTGGTATTTATAAAATAATCAACAGTACTATAATATTTAGATAATACGTCGATATTTTTCGCGTTGACGACAACTGGTCACACTAGAGACGACGTTAAAACGACGTCGCGAGTTTTTTTGACGAATAAAATAATGTTGAAATTGAAAGCAGCAGCCAAAAAACAATTACAATGTGTGCGACTGCAGGCAAACGAATATGTGTTTATTGTAAATAAAGTACGTGTGTTAATTAATAAGAAGTGCGTCGTACTGTAAGGCGCTGTGGAGTCTAGTTACACACACACACACACACACACGTACGCACAAACACACACACACACGCAATAACAACACATACACGCACGCAGATTAAGAAAAAGAGAGGGAGCGAGTGAGAGCGCACACCCCACCTACCACCCCGAACCAAAGGCAAGTGCAACGAAAATTTTATATGTACGCTGTGTTATTGTAAATGAATGCTAATGAATGCAAAGATTATACATATGTATACATATTTGTGAATATTTTGACATATTTATAATCTTATTTGTGGATATAGTATATGTACTTTCTTATATATTGATGTGTATAAACTTTAAATTCGTCCCTGTGCTAGAGAGACGGAAGAGAGCAATAATTAAATTAAGCTAAGGTGTTACATGCATGTGTGTGCCTTAATATATAAAAGTGTGAGTGTGTTTATGTATATGAACATATGCATGTGTGCCCCCCCCCCAGTTGTGTATACAACAAATCGAAAAAAAGGAAGAATCCAATAAGAACATTTCTTATCAGTTCAACTCCCCCTCAACATACACAATATTGCGCACACGCTCTCAAATTGCAGCAGCGTCGACGGCGACAGCGGCTTTTTAGCTCCTAACATATAAAAAATTACTACAAACTCACGACTTACTACGAAAACGATGCGACTCGACGCAACAAAACGACGCAGCGGCAACGACGCGACGCGACGTCGATGTGGGCGAAGAAAGTAGTAGCTTTTGCATTTTCCGGCTACTCCTTTTTTGAGGGGGAGGCGGCTGCTGGGCGGTCCTTCTGCCTTTTGCCATGCACATGCATGATGTGGGTGTCTGTGTGTGTGTGTGTGTGCCTGTGGATATGTATGCGTAAACTTGGCGTACTATACAAAATGCAGAATTTTTTTTACGCACTTGAAACGTTTTGATCTGTGTGTATGCATGTACATACATATGTATGTGTGTATTTTTATATGCACTTTTTACAATAAAAAAAACAAAAAGTATGTAGAATAAAAGATAGCGAAACTCTACGCCCAAAAAAAAAAAAAAAAAATAATAATAATATAAAGGAAAAATCTACTACCGAATTGGCAACAATTTCTCTGCGCACAAGCCAAAAACAAGTCAAAATGTTAGCGTTCTTGGCTGGAGGAGGATTTTGGGGCTTAGGGGGTGGAATTTGGGCGGCATTAAGTCGCACGCAACTGTCATTGACCTTCAATTCGTTGCATTTCGTATGATAGCTGTAACAACAGCGTCGCCGCACCCCAAAGGTCATGCATGTGTATGTATGTATATATGTGTGTATGTATGATGATGTGCGGCATCAATCAATCAATCTAAATCAATTGATACATTTTCTCCACAAATAATAAAGGTATGTTAGCCTGTTGATAACACGCCGTTTCTCTACAAGATTTATATTTATCCTGATCAGTTTAAAAAAAAAAAAAAATGCAAACTGAAATTTTATAAATTTCTAGACTAAAATTAGTCGGCTATTAATTTTAATTAATAATTTTTGATTTGAATTTAGCGCTCTAATTTACAGCGTACACACACGGGCGCAGAGAGAACATGGAATCGTCCGTTAAGTTAAAGGAGTGCAATAATTCGAATGGTAATCAAAATCTGAGTCTTATCCAGTCGAACCCACTCTGCAATGGCAATGTTACCATCAATGCCATCAACACGATCAACACCACCAACATCATGAACACCACAAACACTACCAGCACCACCGGAGTAAGTGTTAGTATTTGTAGTAGCGATAGCTTTAGCAGCATGCTGCCGCCGCCAACGACAGCAACGGCACGTGATCATGAGCTGGTCAGCGCCAACAGCATCGAGCTGAATGCGGCGGCATCCCTGAGCGATGACAGCGGTGTGCCGTTGACCACCAACAGTTCCATATCCAGTGGTGACTCCTATCGAATTGGCATGTGCAAATTCGAGATAGAGGCAAGTGCCAATCGCTTTATTTTTAATTCTGTTCCATTTTATCATTAATTTCCCCCCCATTCTTTCTTGGCAATAGATGGTGGAGAGCGATGGAGAAGTCTCACAATTTGATTCCCTTGACAATTGCTCGGAGGGTGGCATGAGTGCTGAGAATTTTAATACGCTGAAAAAGGGTCCGTTGGCACCAATCGATCCGCCGCCAGAGTTTCAGGATTCACCGCAGACGACGCTTGTGCGCTCCATTTCAAAGAATATTGTGAACAGCCTGAGACGCTGGACCTCATCGCAGTCCTCGTTCGAGCATCTCAAGGATGATGTTACGATGGTTCATAATGCAGCCAATCATAATGTGGCGAGTGGGACAGCCAGCCAAGAATTGGTACTGCTACTGGCAAAGCCGGAGGCCAATAACGATATTGTCACGCATTCCACAACGATGGTTATTACGGCCCAGCCCACATCAACGATGATATGCCAGGAGCGTACGCTGAAAGAATCGTATGCCATCAATAAGCATCTATATTCAAGTGATTCCATATTGAACAGCCATACGGATAATATATACGATGAACCAAATAATATAATTAGCAGTTCGCTGGGCAACAGCATCGATCTGCTTGATGAGGATGATGATGAGGAGGATGAGGCTGCCTCTGAGCAGAGCAGCTGTTCACCTTCGCTGCCATCGCCGCCACCGCCCGTTTCGATAATAAAAATAAAGCAAACCTTGTGTCCATATTATCAGGATCATACGCGATATTTCAAGGCGATACCAACGGAACAGGATAACATTGCCAGCGCTAAAGCGGCAGCTGCACAGCAGCGTTTCAATAGCGCCGGCTTATCCGAGATACATGATTACGATCTTTACTATGGGGCACGCAGTAGGCAATCAACATTGCAACAACAGCAGCAACAGCAACATCAGCAGCAGCAACATCTTCATCAGCAGCAACATCAGCAGCAACAGCAGCAGCAACAGCAGCAACATGATAATAGCAGCTTGCAACGACGACAATTGCTTTATAGCCCATTGGGACATACCAGCCACTGTCATTATCACTCACATCACCATACCCATTATCATCATGGCCATCATCATCAGCACTATGCGCATTATCAGCGTCCCAATTCGCGCAATTCGCTGAATAGTCGATTGAGCAGCTCGCATAATTCATTGAATGTATCCTCGGCAAATAAACCGGATGATTCTATATTTATAACGCAGGCCATGTCACATGATGCGCTCTTCACACGTGAAATATGCGATTTTTATAATGTGCCCATCGATTCGGATATTTATGCATTTCCCGTCGACATGATTGAGCAGCAGCAACAGGAACTCGAGCAGCAGAAGCAACTGCAGCAACAGCAACAGCAGCAGCAGGATGTCTCCTGCAAGCAACCGGCGTATCATAAGTCAGCCAGCAGCAGCAGGCGCAACAAACGCAATAAGCGTAAGCAGCGTTATGCAGCGGGCGCAACGGCTGCGGAGACAAGCGATGATGGCAACGATAAGGCGGGAAAACATGTTAAATATCGTATACCAGTTACGCAAACCGATACGGAACCTCTGCACATGACACTCGACGAAGTGAAGCAATTTTATCATACGCTATACTCGGACACGGGCAACAAGTCATCCTGGTGTACCGGGGGTGCTGGCGGCAACAATGCTGGCAACAACAAGTTGCATGCAACAACTGCTGGCGGCGGCAAAGCGTTGGGCGTTAAGTCAAGCAATGAGACGATCTGGAGTATATCAACGAATGCCACAAATGCCACAAATACCACAAATACAACGACAACGACAGCGCGAACGCGCAGCAGCTTGGGCAATAATCGCAGCGGTGGCGCTAGCAGCGGTGAGAGCAGCGCGAAATACTTGAGTAAACAAAACAAACACAACATTGACAATGATAGGCTAAACAATAACAATAACAATAATAATAACATTAACAATATAAATAATGGCGGCAATTACGCGCAACAAACGCCTGGTACCGCCCAAGTGCCCGGCTCATCCGAGAAGCTGCTGCTCAATCCAGACCAGCAGCAGACGAATAATAAGCACCTGCTGCATTCCGAGAAGAAGTCACAGTTTTCGCTGAATCTAAAGCAAAAGTTTTGCAGCATCTTTCGCTTTCGTCGCAGCAATCACAATCGCTGTCGCAGCAATGCCGCTGCATCAGCTGGAGCCACGGTGACGGCAGCACCTGCATGTGCAACAGCTGCATCTGCAGCAGCTATCGCTGCAACGGCAGCGGGTGCAACAGCAACTGGCAATGGAGCAACTGTCGTGGGTGTGGCGTTAATCAACTCTACGCCTAATGGTACAGATGCCGAGGAGCTCAGCAGTTGCCTCAATCGCAGCGAACCAAGCGCCGATCTTCGCAAGAAATTTCAATCACGTGCATTGCCGCCATTGCCGAAAAAAGGTAAATATTGCACCTGACCAGTCGGTCAGGTCAATCGATCGAATCGATCAATTGGAAAGGAATTGTAATTATAATTGAATCCTCTTCAGCTTATGCCATTGATGCTGCCATCACGGAACCAGAGGAGCAAAAGAGGAGCATCGGGGCACAGGAGCCGCGTGCACAGCAGTTTACCTCGAGCATTGAAAAGGTCAAGGATGTAAGTGCCCATTCATGATTATTCTTAAGATCGATCACATGTGATTAATGTGATTTGTTTTTATAGTATGGCTGGTACTGGGGTCCATTGTCCAGCGAGGCCGCCGAAAAGGTGCTCTCCAATGAGCCCGATGGATCGTTCATAGTGCGCGATAGCTCCGATGATCATTATATATTCTCGTTGAGCTTCAAGCTAAATAACTGTGTGCGTCATGTGCGCATTGAACAGGATCAGGGTAAGCTAGCTCCAAGATCTTCCAAATAAGTCACAAGCTATTTAATAATGGCATATATTCATTATCTCTCTCTCTCGCTCTTGCTATATCCCTCTCTCTTTATTTCATTTAATTGCAGGCACATTTTCGTTCGGCTCGTACGCCAAGTTCAAATCGCAAACAATAACCGAGTTCATTGAGAAGGCAGTCGAGCATTCGCGTAGCGGCAGGTGCGTCATTTACCATGTGGCATACACATACATACGTATATGTATCTACATAATTAAAAAAATGCAAATATTAATATAATTAATATAATATAGATATCTATTCTTTCTGCACCGTCGGCCGGAGCATGGACCAATGCGCGTGCAATTAACCAATCCAGTATCTAGATTTAAGCATGTACAAAGCTTGCAGCATATGTGTAGGTGAGTGTAGCGATATCACGTGCGATGTCCACGTCCATGTGGATATATATATATATATATATATATATATTTAATATCGTGCTTACAGATTTGTTATACTAAAGGCGGTTATACGAAAGGATCTAATACAGACATTGCCATTACCACGAAGACTTTTAGACTATCTTAACTATAAGCATTGCTACTCCGAGCAGGTGGAGAGCGACAGTTCCCACTCGCAGGTGAGTGTTAACTTGAATCAATTAAATGCAATAAAAGTTTTAAAAATAAAAAATAAATAATTTAAAAAATGATATATTTAACTGTTTAAGATATCCGGCGATGGCTCCATGTAAAATTCAATTCAATTCAATGCAACTGACGACAGAAATCATAATTATAACCAAGAATGAAAAGCGAAAAGCGAAAAACGAAGAGCGAAAAGCGAAAAGCGAAAGCAACAGAAATTATTAAATGGTATAAGTAGTAGAATTTAACAAAAAACAAAAACAAAACCAAAACCAAACAGTTAAGTAAATGATATAATTATAAAAAGCAAGAACAAACAAAAGGCATTTAATATAAATTTAACAATTTTAAATTTACAAACAACAACAACAACACACATAGCAGCAAATAAATGCCAATTGTTGCTAACAAATACAAAAGAGAAACAACAAAACAAAACAAAAAAAAATGAAAAGGAAAACAAAATTGAAAACTCTGTTTATTGATCATTTTTGTACTCGGTGCTATACTTATAAATATATAAATATTAACTAAATAAATGAAAAAAATTGAAATTAACAATATATTAAATAATAATATAAATATAATTATGCGTAGTCAAATAAAACAACTACAAAAACAACAACAAACGAGTAACAAAACACAAAAGTTATCTTTGGTGTTCTGAACAGTATATACCCTTGCAGTCATGGAATCCAAACGTTTGATCTCAATCCAAACATTGTCAAAACGGAGTCAAAATCACAAACAATTATTATTTGAAAATCCCGGTTTAAATACTAGTATTAATCTTTTAAACTCGAAACAAAATCATTTTTCCTTAAATTTCAATCAATCAATAATCAAGATCCGGACGCTTTTCACGAGCTCAAGTTTCATAGCAATATCCCAAAATCGAAGCATTGGAAAGGACGGACGACAGACGGACGTCCTGATCAATATATAAATATATACACCATATATATATATATATATATATTATATATGGTTGGATATCGCCTAACAAGTTCACAATGCCATCTGCAAGGGTATACGAAGTAACAATAGCCACAGCAGCAATAATTATAATAATAATAATAATAGTAATGACAAACACCAACAGATGTATATACATAATTATGCATAATTATAACAATTATTAGATAACAATGAATATAATTATTAATAATTAACACACAGGAACGCCAGCTCGATAACTTTGTGCACGACAATGCAAGCGCTTCATTTTGAATCCTGGAATTTCTGGAAATGATTTGAATGCTTGCCCTTTAGCTGTGATTTAGTTATGTTCGTTTGTCCAATTAATTTGAACGTTTCAATGTGTATGTGTTATACTTATATACATACATACATACATTGTATGTGTGTATATGTGTTTATTTTTTAAGTTATTTTAAACATTTGCCTCGATATTCACTTAGACTTATGTTTGTTATTCATTTAAAATTTGCTCAAGTAACCGAAACGATACAACGAAAACAAATACAAATTCAATACATGAAATCAATTTAAATAAAAAAGAAAACCATACATAAACCATAAATTTTAATAATATTAACATTTCAAACACACACACACAACAACAACAAAAAGTAAATAAATAAATGACTTGAGCAAATTAATGGCAAAATACTCAAAACAATTGCTCAACAATTTGTTATATAAAACAGTATCAAATTATTTGAAATAATACAATATATATTCCTTATAGTTTTACAAAAAAAGCATAAAAAATGTGCAAAATAACAAAATCCGTAAAACTGTAATAACAAAAACAAAAACTTTGAAAAAGTGTGTGATTTATTATTGATACATTGATTATGTTATTAAGCATCTATATATATATAAATGATATTCAAATGGGTTTAACCAATGAAAACAAAATAAAAAAAATATATAAATAATACTTTATTATTTGGAATCCAAAATTTGACGCTCTTCGAAAAACGTGCCCAAAGTTTCGGTGTCTGGCAAGAGGAGGAATAAAGAACAGGAATGAAAATGAAATGTCATTAAAATAATATGCATAAATAGGTCTATGTAAACATGTCAAATGTTATTGATTATATATATATTAATTAATTAATAATAATTATTATATTGTATATTTAATTAGTTGGAGTTGTTTTGCAAACGTATGCAAATTCGCTTGCCAAATGCAATATGTAAATTTATTGAATTGATTGTTGAACCATATTTGTTTTTTTTTATTTTTTTGTACTTATTTGTTATTTATGTTTAAATTATTCCATTTTCTCTTGGATTTTTGATTTCACCATTGTATTTTTATTTAATTTTATTCTATGTACTATATACATGTATATGTACTCGTTTGTATTTATTATTTCCTATAAACAAATTTACTGTTAAGTTGTTTTCTTTAAAAAATATACACAAACAGAAAATGCAATTGCACTATGCAACGCACTTAAGACAGAAATAAAAATAAAAACAAAACTAAAAATAAAAATAAAAATAAAAGAACAGAAAGTTGCTTACTTTAAAAATGTTGTATTATTTAATTGCATTCGAATTCCTTTGTTGCATAGTGTCATTTGTCTATGGAAATGAATAAAGCAATAGAGCAACGCAAAAAGAAAATAAAATACAAAAATTAATGATTTTGATAATAATAATAACGAACAAAAAAATAGCTAAAAAAATAACATACAGAAACGACCAACAATTTGCAAGAACAAACGATTTGGTCACAGACGGTATATGAGCAATAGAAGGGCAATATAAACAAATTTTTATTAATAAAAATTAAACAAAACTGTTGCCACGGTAATGTTTTATTTCATTGATTTGTTTAAAAATATTCTTTTTTTTACCATGAATCCTTTTTTGTATGTACTCTGGAATGGAATATACGTTAAATTATTTTCTTATTTTATTTAAAAGAAGTGGAATGATTTAAATTCGATTTCAAAAATGCGTTAGAAATTGGCAAATTTCGAAATTGTTTATTCATTGATTTATTTATGATAAATCGAAAGATGTTTCCAGTAATTTTTATGGCCAGATTCGCTTTTGTTTTGACCAAACTCTGCAGCCAAGTTCAGTGATATTCGATCACCCAAATCCATTTCGGGCGTTAAGACACAAACTGGAAAAAATAGAAAACTTGCACTTCACCAATAATGTGGCTCCATCTATGGCATCAATAGAAACTCATGTACCGCCATCTAGGTGTGATGATGTTGACAATGTTTTTTTTAAAGACATTTTTAAAACAATTTAAATATTCTCAGACAATAAAGCCAATTAATTTTAATTAATTATTTTACCTTACGAATTGACCACCTTTAAGCTTGTATTTGGTGGCGCCATCTAGGAGTCGTCTTTCTTATGATTACATATTTATTTTATTCTTATTAATGCCATAATGACATTAAATATTTGAGTGAAGGGAACATATTTCCCGCTGTTTTTCCGATTCCTAATTTGTAAAATGTATAATTGATAATAATGTACATATATACAAATGTATATAAATATTTATTTAATATTATACAAATATTAAACATATATTAAAAACTAAAAGTTTTACATAGATGAAAATTACAACAGATCCTCATCCTCTCTAGCATAAGAATCACTTTGGTGGATGTGGTCTAATACCCGGTGAGATCTTAAAAAATGAAATATCAAAATATAAAAAAAAATGAAAATCTCTCCCTGAATGCTATTATTGTATATCCTTGTAGAATTGTTTCTTTTTTTTTTTGTTATCATTCCTTTCATTACTTTTCTTTCTTGGTTTTCTATAGTTCCATCACCTAGATAAGCATCCGTGGAGAACTGTGCCCAGATACTATCTTTATCTTTAGTGTACACCAGACCAATATCGTGCCAAGTGCATAGTCCTTTGTGATCTGTTTGTATGTTATTCCTGACCAAAATCTGTTGTGAAATGCCAAACCACTTTCGGATAAATCTGCTCCGCATTGATACTCAAGCTGGTTCCACCATCTTCAGTTGTTGCATCCGCATTTCGCCACTTTCAAGACTTGGTTCTTGGTCTTATGAAATCTTCCGAGTCCACATGAATTCTGGACTTTAGTTTCGTATCTCTCCTATTGAAGGTCCTGCTAAGAACGTGTATCGGGGCGAGCAGTTACTTTGGCAAAGCTCCAGATGTGGATCTATGGTAAGTTATTTACTGTGGACTGTTGCTCCAACCAAGACAGAGGTGCCTGCCTTGATATCCCGACGGTTTTGTCTTTTTTTTTTTGATCTCCTTTCTCTTGCATTATGCACATTGTACGAGTAATTTGTTATTTTCTAGGGTATATACTATTCGGGACGCTGATCGACATTAGGATACCCTGGCGCAACCCTTTTTTGATAGTCGAGCGAATTAATTTTGCAAGAAGTTTGAGCTTAAAGTGCGCGTTTAATTGTCTTTGTTTGAATGGATTCACGTCTGTAACGGTATTTATGCACATACATACATGTACATAGATGCATGCGCATGTGTATGTGTGTGAATACATACTGGATCAGGTGAGAGCGGGATAGCGCTAGAAGTAGACAGGGGGCGCCTTTTCTACGTCTGCTGCTGGTGTTGCGTTTTTTTGTTTTTATTTTTTATTTTATTTTTTATTTCTGTTGCTTTTCAGTTTTCCCAACAACAAGACGAGCGGAGGAAGAAGAAGATGCAGCAGCAAAAGAAGAAGAAGAAGCAGCAGCAGAAGGAAAAGCAACCGCCTTGTGATTAATTACATTTTCTTTTAGCCAGTTTTCTCTTTAGCCTTTTCAATTTTTTTGACTGTTGCTGCTGCTGCTGCTGTTGCTGCTTTGAGCGCTGCCGCCGTCGACGTTGACGCTGACGTTGAAGTTGACGTTGACGTTAGCGCTGACGTCGCTTTTTGAAATTAAATTTTGATTAATTGCAGCCGCCGCCGGTCGGCACCTTTTTGTTGTTATTATTGTTATTATTTTTGTTGTTGTTGTTTTTAGTTTTTTTATTCTTTTTTTGTTTTTGGTTTCGTTTTTTTCTTTGACGGCGCTACGTGAAAAGTGTTTGCAGGCCGCAAGAAATTCGCTGCACTTGCCACAAAATGCTCACACCCCCACCATACCCCCCCTCCTCTCCGCTAACCGTACCCAACCCCTTGCCACTTGAACGAACGCACGTCGAAAGCCAAACGAAACAAAAATAACAAAAAAAAAAATAAATAAATAAAATAAACTTCTTTGGAAACGAAACAATTTTCA
The DNA here is from genome assembly GCA_037075045.1 of Mulgravea parasiatica. Taxonomy (NCBI): domain Eukaryota; kingdom Metazoa; phylum Arthropoda; class Insecta; order Diptera; family Drosophilidae; genus Mulgravea; species Mulgravea parasiatica. Next base: position 11,117 of record JBAMCR010000555.1, read on the forward strand.
GGTGTGAAAAATTTTGAAATGCGCTTTCAATTTACGCTGCCTGCGCCAGCGGCAGCGTCGACGTTCGCAGCGACTGCGCCCCATTAACGCAGCAACCAAATAAAGTCATTACCAACTCCCAACTGCGCTGCACTGCACAGTGGCACGAAACATATTTGAATGATACAAATAATGAACTACTAAAAAATTATATTTAAATATTGAAAACTTTTTATTTAAATTTTCTGACTAGCAACCGTTATATACCCTTGGATCATCTAAGATTTCTCATATCGAATGCGCCACCAAAGTGAAAGAGTATATGTATATGATATAAATAATAAGTATTACTATTAATAATATTATTTATTGCCAAATTGAAAAGAAATAACAAAACTGAATAAACTAATAAATAATATTAAAATATAATGTTTGTTTTGTAAGTTTGTTGAATTGAAAAACATTTCAGTTGGCGCTCGTCAGGTGTGAACCACTGTGCGGGGTCTTTGGATTTGGTCTTGGCCAGCGTTCAGGCCTGGTACTGGCCAATGCCGTGCGGCGTTACCTTCTAATGCGACCCAGCAATTTGCTACGTAGGCCGGCCACACCTACCTGCCTGGCAAAATCATGCAACGCCGCCCCCTCGTCGCAGCGGGCTCAGGCCTAGGAGCAGAGCAGAGCAGAGCAGAGTCTTGTTTGCAGCAGCGTCTCCCTGACCCTTGCAGGCAATGTTGGCCCCACTGTTGCAGTTGCTGTTGATGTTGCTGTTGCTGTGGCAGGCATGTGTGTTGCATGGACGCTGTTCCTGTGCTCGTTGCCATGTTTCGTGTCTGTCTCGTGGCTAGCAGGGATCAGATAACTCAATTATTCGCGGCGTAAACAAATGCTCTGCCTTTCAGGGTTTTGTGTTTTTTTTTCCTTCTTCCTTTTTCCTCTTCTTTGTTTCTTGCTTTTCTGTTCGTTTTGTTGCTGTTGTTGTCCAAACTCGGTTTGGCCAGCATATGGTGCCAGGTTGCAGGTTCTAGGCTTTGGCCAAACGCAAGTCCAGTGGAATAAGGCTTCTTCCTTGCGCCGCAGTTCAAAAGAGATGGGTTATTATCCCAGGCATAAATGGATTGTAAACGTGATTTTTATAGTCATTTAGCATAATAATGCATTTTATGGTTACCCACAGTCTAACCAACAAAGCACGGCCAGTCTACACAGCCTCAGAGTTCAGAGTCCCTCAGCCACCACCTCCCCCCCCCAGTCTCCCAATCTCCCAGTCTTCAGTCCACCAGTCTCTCGGTATCCCAGTATCCAGTTCTACCAATCTGCTCGTCTTTGCATCTCCATCTGCAATTCCAACTTTAACTATAACTTCATTGCTGTCTTTATCTTCCCTCTCTCTCTCTCTCCCTCTCTTTCTCTCTCTTTCAATCTCTCTCTCTCTCTCTCTCTCGCTGTGGCTCTTTAATTTGACTGCCTGCTTAGTGTAAAGATTTGTTTTGCGGCTAATCGAAAGAGACAGCCAGCAGAGAGCGAGAAAGAGAGAGAAAAGAAGACGTGAGGACGGAGAGTTCGAAGGAGAGAGAGATAGAGATAAATAGATTTGAAGTCAATCTCAGCTTCGGCTCTTGAGGTTTATGCATTACCGCATTATTACGATCCATATTAAGATCGGGCATTTGTTCATGTGAAAAGCTAAAATTAAGTCTAAAAGTCGAATTAAGCTCGATCTTGGGATACATCTCGTATGTATATATAATACAATATACATTTTAGATTATGTAAAATTAGTTATAAATAATAATAGAATAGTATATTCCACTTGTGCATAGAATTGACATTGCATTTTCATAGTCTCGTGTTAAATCAATTTTCATTTTTTAAGAAAATTAAAAATATTAAATGTCAGTCCAGTCGATCTAAAATAGATATGTATCTTTAAGATACTCGTACTTCGATGCAGTTATTTTATGACTAAACGTCTTTGATTTGACTTTGCTTTAAATTAAATTTAATTACATTTTGTACGACAAACTCGTCACTTTTAATTTTTTTTTCTTTTAATTTTTAACTATATATTCGAAGAAAATCAAAAAAGTTTTTCTAATTGCAAATTTCATCTAATTTTAATTTGAAATTGAGATTTCCTTAGTGCTTTTATTTTTTTTATTTAAAATGAATTATTAAGATTAAATTTTAATTTTCTATTTTTAATACTTTTAATTTTATAAAATTGATTTTCCGTCGACTGTCCATAGTCTACAATAAATAACGAAATTAATTGTATTAACGTGGCTTAAACAAGTTTCAAAGCCAACTTCTGCTTTTCGCGATTTGGCCAACGTATAAACGACGCGATGTAGACATTTATAAACGGAATTTTGGTGTGGGGGGACTTGGTCTTGGGCTTTTGACTGCATTTATTTTTATTTTATTTATTTATTTATTTTCTGTTTTTTTTTTTGTGTTTTAGCCAATTTGCGCTTTTGCGGCCCGTTCACGTTTGTTATTCACGCTTTTCAATTGAGTACGCGCCGCAAGATGCTTGCCCCTGCAACCCGCTAAATGCTGTTGTTATTGTGGTTGTTGTTGTTGTTGTTATTGTTGTGCTTGTTGTTGTTGTTGCTTGATCCATGATCATCCTTAACCCGGTTGCCCGGTTGCCTGGCTGCCTGGCTGCCTGACTGGATCCTCGTTTTATTGTTTGTCTTCTTTATTACAAGTTAAGGCGTAATTACTCAACAAATATGCGGCAATTTGCGAGCTGTGAGCCGAGAGCTGAGAGTATTTTGAGCTGTTAGCTGTTAGCTGATATACCCCGTGATACCCTTCTTTCTTTGTTGCTGCTGCGGCTGCTGCTGCCAATTTGAATATCGTGCTTGGTTTTAGCTGGGAGAAATCAATAGACCAAACGCCGCCTGGCTATGAAATAATTTATAGATTTTATTTTATTTTAGTTTATTTATTTATTTATAATATTTTATTTTTATTCACAAAAATTGAATTAAAATCGGTTGTTCAGACGTTGAGATAGTGTATCATACGCTGTTAATTAATTAATTTAATTATTTTGTATTTTATTCAACAAGTATAAATAATTTCTGAAAGTGATAAAAGCGATAGAGATTTCTAATTTCATATCTCAAATACATATGCATATACCCGTGTATAGCTATGTATATTTATTAATTTTAAAGTGTATTTCACATTTGCCACTTGCACAAATCAATATAAGATTTTAATAATTGGACATAAATTAAACAATTAATAATAAACAAGAATATTTTCAATTTAATTTCTGGATTTGTCATCTCGAATGCATTTGACATTTGTTTATTATAATTAAATAATAATTATTATTAATTAATATTAGTTTATGAATTGAAATAAACAGATGAATAAATATTTATAATTTTCCCACTGAAATTTAAGGAATTTTCGATTAATATTCGGAATGTAGGTTAACTTTAAGTCGAGTTGATTTGAATTGAGGGGGTTGGGTATATTTTTTATTGTTTTTTATTTTGTTTTTTGTTTTTTGTTTTTGTTTAGCTTAGAGCGATCATTTTGGTTCCTTTTTGCTCCAGCTTGATGTTAGCCGACGCGATGTTGCACGCTGCCAGTTGCCAGTTGCAAGTTGCAAGTTGCCAGTTGGCAGTTGCTGCCTGCTGCCTGGTGCTTGCTGCTTGCCGTTTTGCTCTTATCTGACCGCGCTGCAATGAAGTAATCCAATTTGCGCGCAGGTTGTCATTTTGGCGCGCCAAGGTGCTCATTACTGTCCAGCCAATGGAGCTGGACATGGACATGGCTATGGACATGATGGACACGGGACAGACAGACAGACAGACAGACAGGCAGACAGATAGACAGACTGATTGACTGACTGACTGACTGACTGAACGTTGTTGTTGCCAGGACAATCGCTAGCTCTAACTTGTCATAAATCTCAGTTTAATGATGAGCATAACCTGTTTATAACAAAATTATTTTATTGTGCTTCCTGATTTAGTCCAAAATATAATTGTATTTGCCACACTCTCTCCCACTCTCTCTGTCTCTTTCACTCGTATGTGTTTTTGTTCCCTCTCCCTTTTTTCGCACAACACTCAAAATATTATCAAAAATACTTATCAAACAATAAACCAAACTTGGCATTCGGGTGTTTGGTCGGATGTTTGGCTCTCGGTTGTTGGATTGTTGGGTTGTTGCTTGTCGGTTGTTGGATTGTTGGGTTGTTGGGTTGTTGGTTGTTGGGTTGTTGGTTGTTGCTTGTCGAGTATTAGGGTTAGTTTTAGGGTTAGGGCTAGGCCTTTTAGCGAGCGGTCTTTGTGTATCTAGTTATTATATGTAGATTTTGATGATTTATATACATTTTGCTCTTATCAGACTGATCAAAACTCAAACCGCACGCGACCTTCATAAAAATGTTGCCCTCTTTGGGTAAAAGTAATTTTCAAATTATTTCCAGCAGCTCTTTGGGGTTGCCAATGGTATTTTGATTTTCGATTTTGATTTCGACTTGTCCGGGGTGTCGTTTGACACGACACGACACGACACGACACGACACAATACAGGCGACAAGCGACAAAAGACAAAAGACAAAACACGAGACACGATTACCGATAAACGACAAGCGACAAGCGACAAACGACAAACGACAAAACCGACAACGAATTGTTTATCAAAACAAGCAAATCGCATAAAAATTGAGCCATTGTCAAGGGTTCATCTTCGGCAGGACTTCAGGGAGATGGCTGCTCGAGAGTCGCCCTGCCTGAGGGCTGTTATACTCGTATATGTGCCACGTGGTGGAGGGGTAGGGTTTATGGGGTGGGGTGCAGTTAGGAGGGTTTGGAGGATTGTCAAAAGGCTATTGATCCTAAGCTCCGATTAGTTATTATAGTCGCATTTAAGCCATTATAATTTTCAAGTGCCATTCATTCGACCAACGAGTCAGTCTTCAATTTCTCCCTTTGTTCTTTCCCCCTACTCCCCCTCCCCCCACCTTCCTCTTTCAGCTCCCTTAACCCTTAGTTTGTAAGGATACTAACAGTTTAGTTTAGTGAAATCCACTTTCTAATTAACTGTATTTCAATTAGCAATTAATTTCAAGATATAAAAATATAAATATATAAAAATATTTTTAATTTTAATTATTAATTTTATCTATTTTATTATCTATTTATTTATTTATGATATTATTAATAATTGCTTTTAAATTTATCATTTTCTCAGTGGAAAATATTGATCCTAAATCCGTCATGATAAAAAAAACAGTACTAAAAAATAAAAATAATAAAACTAATTTAAAATAATATTTTAAAAAATAAATTGAAAGTGTTGATTTATTTGCAGAATAATAGTAATAGTTTTTTCCATTAAAAAAAAAAGTTTTAAATATGATTTTATTTTAAATATAATTTTTTGTATAATTTTTATAAATCAAATATGAATGTATCTCATGTTTTTATGTATCTTTATGCTCTCTCCTCTCCCTTGCTCTCTTCACTTTGCATTCGTCTAGCGAATGCTCTTTTTATGGTTGCGTTCTAATCGCCTTTTTGGCCAATCTTCTTGACAATCTTCCCCTGGAAAGGCCTTCTTTCTCACGCTCTAACAACAACAAGAACAACTATTAACTGGCCACCTTGGAGAGCTATTTGGCCAACTGGGCGCTAATCCCGACAAGCCACCAAACAAAATGTTTCATCCCAATGGGATGGGATGGGATGCCTGTAGCCTTCAGAGAAACGCAAATCCTTGTCGATTGCTCACTTTAATGGTCTGGGCACCCTAGAAAAGTTTGCAGTTCTTTTTCATACTTATCATTGTCGGCTATACACGGCTATTGTATATGGTATTCCTGCATCCTGTGCCCAGAGGTTCAGGCTAAAGTACGGGGGGGGGGGGGGAGGGGAGGGGGGGGGGGGGGGGGGGGAGGGGGGGGGGGGGGGGGGGGGGGGGGGGAGGGAGGGGGGGGAGGAAAAGAAGGGAGGGGGAGCGCTGGAAGCCCACCTC
>JBAMCR010000556.1:0-17016 GCA_037075045.1 Mulgravea parasiatica
CGCTCCCGCTCCCGCTGCACACAGCGCCAAATAAGCCCCGACAGCGGCCACAACTCGACGAGCGACTTTGATGGAGACGCAGATGTGGACGGGGGGGCGGAGGCGATGTTGGCGAGTGTTGAAAAACGGCAGAAACTGGGAATGGGGATGCAAGTGGGAAGGGAGGAGCTGGAAGCATCATGTAAGCTGGACGCGATGTGGCTGCAATCGGAGGCAAGGGATGCAACTAAGCGGCGATTAAGCTTTTCGATAAACGATGACAGTTGATGAATTAATTAATTTGATTATTTTGTCAACTAAATAAACTATATTTAAGTTTTTTTTTTTTATATAAAAATAAATTAGATTGTATTGTAGTAAGAATTAATGTTTACTTTAAAAAAGTTGATTAATTGATAATCATAATTTTTTTTTATATTATAGAAATATTTTCTACATAAAGAATTTATTTATTTTTTTTTTTTTATGTTTGCTGTTGTGCATATGTACATACATATACGATGGAAGAATAAACAATTATCTGATGGAAAATGAACTCGATGGGTTTTCGTAATGAGAGCATTACCTGGGACATAATTCCCACAGTGTATTGGGGCGTTTATTACTTGACGACGATGTAAGCAGAAGACGAAGCAAAAGACGAAGCAGAAGAAGGAGAAGGGGAAGAAGAAGACGAAACCAGCATTAAATGTAAAATAATTTTTAATTTTTTAAAGAAACGTTGCGGAGCAGCGAAGCGTGTCTTCCAAGTTCTATGGAATACGGGTTGCGTCCAACCAGGTTGAGTTGACTCCTCCTCCCTCCTCCCTCCTCCCCTTTTCACGTGCAAGTCTTTTCCCACCGTGCGTGTGCTTAATGGGCGTTTTAATGCTTTGATAGTTCGCTTGAGGATGAACAGGGGCGGGCTCAGAACTGGGAACCGTATGTACTATGTGGGTCAAGCTAAAATTGGTTTGTGGTTTTTAGACAATTGTTTTTTAAAAACATAAAAAAGTTGTTAATGAAATCAGAAAGCAAAATAAAAAAATAAAAACATTTGTGACATTTGAAGTAAAACAGAATTAAAACTGAAGAGTTGAAGAATTTTATTTAATTTAATACTTAAAACTAAGAAAAAAAATAAAATACTGTTTACTTAAAAATTTAAAATAACTAAATATCAAGTTAAGACTTTTCAGTTAATTTTTAAATTATGTAAAAGACACGTTTTACATAAACTTGGTAAATAATTTCTTGAGTTTCTTTCCAACTGAATGAGAATTCAAGTGAGTAAAATCCCTTTTTTGTTGCTCAGTAAATTCATTTTTAAATCCGTATTAGTTGTGGCAAGTTTTTGAAACTGTTTTTGAACTCTTCAAGTGGAATCGGAATTGATAATTCGTAGCGGGTTAGCCGTTAAATGAGCTATCATAATGCTGGATGGAGTGGCTCGGATGAGTGAGTCGACCCTTGTGGCTGGTATTGGGCTGAGGGCCAACTAAAGCGTTAACACTTTTCACAAGGATCGTTTTAGATGGTAAACAGTTGGTCAGCTTAAGGACTTCCCAGGACCTTCAACTGCCCAGCGAAGCGTGAGACATGCCCGACCTGTCTGCGAAATGTGACATCTGTTTTCATAAAAACATTTTGTAAAACAAAATAAATAAAAACAAAAATTACATAAGTATTTTATGATGTAATATGTCTCGACAGTCGGAAACAGTTGGAACTGCTGCCAAATCAAAGCTGTGCAGTTATTATCCTTGTTCTTTTTTTTTACCATACATATCCTTACCCTTATCCCAATTTTCGGACAGAAACAGGAAGACAGGACTCGAGTCTGACCAAAGGACAGTTCAACATTTTTGTTTTTCTTTTTCATATTTTGTTTTTGTTTTGTTTTGTTTTGTTGTTAATGATCTCTGCTTTCTTTTGTTGCCTTCAACTTGTTTTCTTGTTTTTTTTCTTTTTTGGTTTTTTTTTCTGATCCTCCTTCGGGTCCTTAATTTTATTTTGATATTTTTGATGGAAGGCGTGACGCCTTGTTATGCAACAGATTTGACGGTTTACGAGATTGTAGAATAAGTTTAAAAATAAAAACAAAAAAAAAAATTCCTCTTCCCTCTCTCTATCTCTGTCTCTCTCTCTCTGTCTCTCTATCTCACTCTCTCGTTTTTATAATACCAAATCACAACTTTAAAGAGTCGAGATTTTTGTGAAATTATAATTACATTTCGAAGGGTGAAGGGAATAAAAAATAAGAATATCCGTTCGTTCGTTTTTAATATAATTTAAAATATAAACAATTTTTAATAAATAATTATTATTATTACATTATAAAATTAAATTATAAATCTTTATTTCTCCTTCTTTCGAATTTGTCAACACAATTAAATCGCATAATTTTAATTTGTATTTTGTGACAAATTAATTGAGCGTTGAGCGGTGATTTTATTTTGGGTAATCAGCTTCATGAAGAAATCAATTTAAGGACTCTTCGGCAGGACATTTATGTCCTCGTTTTTTTATTATTGTCTTTGCCTTTGTGTGCCAAAGTGGAAAATGGGTCCTTGAAAGCGGGCACATTTTATAAACTAATTGCAATTTAAACGATTCAACGACTGGCGAAATTTATAAATTGAAACAAGAACGAAAAACACCCACCCTGCACTACAGGAAAGATACACAGATACAGATACACACACACACACACACACACACACACACACACACACATGCAGTGCACCCGCTTTATTGTTATTTGATAGAGTGACAAAATTGTGAATTTCGAAACATTTGCAGCACCTTTCGACCCGCACTTTTTCGCCGAGTTGGCAACTGGCAACTGGTACCAGGACCACGTCCAGGACCCTCTCTCTGCACGTGGCATTCCCCGCTTATCTCCATCGAATCGAAGCGAAACAGTTGCAAAAACTGGCTAAACAATGGACACTGATCGAAAACAAAACACGACAAAAAAAAGAGGGTAGCGGGCGGCATTGTTGTTGTTGTCCTGCGCCTCGTGTGTGTCCTGCGTGTCCTGCATGTGCTGTCAGGAAGTCGACGTCAGGCCGTGCAAATGTTTAAGCATGTGCAGAAAAACAAAACATTGAAAATACAAAAAAAAAAGAAAACAAGTCTGCCCAACTATGAAATACCCTGGAAAAACAGCAGCAGAATAAAAAAAAAATTAATCATTGTTAAACTGTATGTATTGATCCCTTGATTGATTGGTGATTGATGACATGAGTTAAATGCCAAGTTTGCAATAAATATGCCCTGTCTGGGATGTGTTTAGCGTACATTACAGGGTATACAATGCTCGCAGGACTCGTCGACGCGTCAGCAAGGGGACATTTCGAACCGTTTGGCTGGCATGTCACAAGTTCAGTGAGACGGAGTCAAGTCCTGCGGGTCGCCAGCCGCCATTGAGTAGTTGTTGGCCAAAAGGACAAGATGCTAATTATACATATTCCCCGCATCAACTTCAAGTCCTTGACATCGAAGGATATGCCACATTCGTCAATGAAGCGAGCAATTCAACCTGACCTGAACCGCAGGAACGGGCGAACTGGCGAACAGGTGTTAAGGTCGCGCCCAACGATGCATATCAAAATTCAGCTAACCTTTGACCTCTGCGATTGAATAAAAAAAGAAAACAAAAATGATTTAAAAATTAACCCAAAACAAATTCGAAAGAAACCGAAAAAAAGGTTTAGAAATCAAAGTATAATTTATTTTTTATTTTTAAAAGTATAAAATGTTAAATTATAATAATTTAGTGGATTATGGTTAAGATATTCTATATACTATATATAATATAAATATCCATATCTAAATCTTTATCTACATCTGCAATTGTATCTTTATCTATATTTTTAATCCTTAAGCAGACACCTTCTGGCATCGGGCGCTTCATCTTAAGCAGAAGGTGCTAAATGTCGACACAGTCAGAGATATGAAACAAAAAAAGTGAGAGACAGCAAGACAAAGAGAGAGAACGAGAGTGAGAGAGAGAGAGAGGCACAATGAAAAGTATCTTAGAAATGTTGCACATTATTAATGCAAATCTTTTGGGCCTGGCTCAGGTTTACAATCAATTTCTTTGTTTTTTTTTTTGCACTGTCAAAGGGAAAAATAATATTGTAACAACTGCAAAGTGAAGAGACAAGGACAGAGAGCAGAGAGAGAGAGAGAGAGAGATAAAGAGTTGTAGAGTGATATATGTATCTAAAAGAAGATCTCCTGCGTTTCATCTGCATCTTTGATAGTTCATTAAGTGCGGCTCACTTGACAGAGGGTAAATCCTTTTTCGCTCTCTTTCTCCCTCCCTGCACCCCTCATCCCACCCCACCTCCCTTCCTTTCGTTACATTTTTTTTTTGCAACAGGATTTGCGGCCGAGTCGTGAGAGAGGAATGAAAACATCTTAAAATGCTTTAACCCTGCGATCTACCCTCTTTAAATAATTAAAAATAATATACAATATATGTATGTACATATATCCTTCAGCTGTATCCTGCTGCATCCTGATGACTGAAGTGTGCAAAAAATTTAAATGATTTCAATGAAGTGTGGAGAGTTTTGATTTTTCATTTTGTTGAACGAGTTTCGAATCGTTTGCAATTTTCCGCATTTGAAGAAACGAAAAGCCGAAAATACAAAAAGATAAATCGAATATCAGATACAAAATAAATAAAAAAAAAAACCAAATACTTAAAGATCCTGTTGGAGGGTGACATGTCCTTATTTGATTTCAAATTTTTGATTTGCTCAAGAAATTTGTCTAAAGGGTTGCAGCAACTGGAGCATCAACAAAATGGGGAAAGGGGACGGGGGGGGGGTCAAATTGTATATGTATGCACATACTTATTTTCAAAATATAACTGTATGTATATATAAAATTAAATAAATTAAACTCTTAAGATTTATCAACAATTTTTAACTAACAAAAATGTTTGCCAAAATATCGTATGTTATTTCTATAATAAAAAAAAGGGAAATGTAACGCAAACTTAAACAAATGAAAAATTAACATTTATAACTAAAAATAAAAATAAATAATTTAATAAAAATTAATAATTAATTTAATAATTAATAAAAAGAGTTTTTTCTTTTTCTTTAATAAATGTTGAATATTTTATTCAAAAAAAAAAAGAGGCTGTTGTTCAGCTCCAATCACAAAATACAGGATATTCGTTACAAGAAAGACGAGGGGAGGGGAGGGGAGAGTGTCCTAGCTGAGACAATAATTGAAGTTGATGTCAAAGTCGACAACGCACGGGCGAAAAGGTCCTTAACACAAGAGCCAAAAAATCAAATATCATATATCAACTTACACATCAAAACAAAATGTGAAAAACAAAAACAAAAACACGACGCAGACGCTTACTTGGGTCATTTACATACAAACGCATTTCACATTTCCCATTTCACATTTCACATTAACATTTTGAAGTTTTCATATTTTTGTATTTCGAATAAAAAAAAAAAAATATTTCATTTGCATCTTTCAATTACATGGGATCACACCTTTAGCGCGGCAAAGAGGGCAGGCGACAGCTGGCTGCAGACCCAAAAAGGAGACCCATAAAAAAAAAAACAAAAAAAAGGGAGAAGGATAAAAAATCTAAGGCCCAGGGCATAAGGAGCCAGAGCCGATTGAGATTGAAACGGAGACCCGAAATTTTTGTGATCCTTAGACATATGCAAATCGCATTTATGCTAATTTCTAAGGACATTCGATAGGTTTCCACTCGCGCTCTGGCATTATGAATTATTGAACTATTGGCAGTCTAAGCAAATATAAATTGAGCAATAAATCCTTAAAGGGTTCCACCAGGGCGTCAGAATCAACGCTCGACCACGCCCCCTGAACGAGACTTTAAGGTCTTTATAAGGTAAAACGTTGTTGATACGCGTGAGTTTTCCTTACAATTTTCCATCATTTCCTTCTCTCTCCCTCTCTCTCTCTCTCACTCTCTTTCTCTGTGACTTTCCGTTTGCAGCGAACATGTGACGTGACATGGCCAAAATGTAGAAACTCTGATGCAATTACGATAATATCCGATAAGAGCTGATAAGATCCCGAGTAGCCGGTAGCTATGCCACCAGAAACCAGGAGGCACCTCCAATTAGTCGACTTGGTCGTCCGTTTGATGCGGCGGAAACTGTCCACGTGCTTGAGCCGCAGCTGACAGCGAAAGTATCTAAAACGAATAGCTTGAAAATATCTAAAAGATACAAATGTATCTAATTAAATCTAACAAATAACAAATAAACATTTTTTAAATTTTATGTTTACATAGAAAAATAAGCATAAAAAACTATGACATAAAATACTTATACAAATATAAATAAATAAAATAAATAATAATATTTATAAAAAAATATTAAAGCATATAAACAAAAAATCTAAAGTTACATTAAATAAACATTGAAAAAAAATATTTGTATACCAAATGGTACATATGGTAAAACAAGTTTATTTATATATTTATTTATTTAAATTTGGAAATTGTTAAATTTGTAATTTATCATCTAAAAAATGTAGAGTTTATTTTATCGAAAAGGACACTTTTTAAAAATAATCAAAAAAATATTAATACTCTAATTTAAAAAAAAAAGTTATTTTCATGCTTTAATGTATTGTATATATGTATGTATTATATGCATATGTATGAATGTGTATTATGTATGTATGTATGTATAGCAAGCACTTAATCCGGAGATCATAAATAGGCCTCAAAGTCTTACAATTTATCCCTAGTTGCTTATGATCCAAGGATTTGAGTTAGGATCACATTATTTTCTGAATGAAGAAATAAATGCGAAAGGAAAAGGCTGGCCCAAGCCAACTACAAATGTATCTGAATTTGCATCTGCATCTGCATCTTCATCCATACAAGGATATAGCTATCCCTTTTCCCTTTTGGACAGGTAGCAAAAGGATTTGCAACACGTTTCCTTTTCAATGCGAGTTGAAAATGTCGCAATACGAAAGCAATTTCGTCGAGCAAAGATTATAGACAAAGATACATTCCACAAATGAATCAATGTGCGAATGAATGAATGGTGTGAATAAATGAATGACAGCTCCTCTTCTTATGCTAATATTCAGGTAGAGCACGAGCAGAAAACACAACGTGGGCGTTGTTAATCCCTGAGACACTTAATTAGTCCATTTACACCCGGAAAAACGGGAAAACGAGAAAACGAGAAACAGGAAAATTCTAAAGAGATTTTAAGCCCTTTCTCAATTATTTTCGAAACGGATTTTAGAATCTGTGTGCAGGTTGTTTGAGCTGACGATTGTTAATAGTTAATCCCCATTTTTTTTTTTTTTTTTTGAATGATTTGAAAATACAAATATGAATAATGAAAATATTAATTATTTTACAAACATTTATTAATTTAAAACCGCAAGGGGAAACTTAAAAATATTAAATTCGTTTTGTTGTGTAATTTTTTAAATTGTTTTAAAACCGAAAAGCACTTTTTTTCCATGCCATTTTCCAATTCAAGTCCACTTTGAACTCATTCCTCAAATGTTTTTGAAAGTGTTTCGAACCGAGATAAAAATACCAACATTTTTTTGTATGTACATTAAAAGTTAATTAAAAAAAAAAAATGAATAAATAAATAAATAAAAAGATTTTAAGAAAATAAAAAAAAAATTGTGAATGCGCAACTATTTGCGTCGCTTCCCCGTTCGTCATAGGTTCATAATGTTATTTATAATGCGGACAAGCTGGAGCCGTAATTTCGGATCCCGGACCTTTTGAAGCTCCGGACAGTCCAAATAGCAAAGGCGTTTATTTGTTGAATTTGGTGTATTTGATTTATTTGCTTTCACTTCGGACTCAATGTTTTCGAGTAACTCCTTCCATTTCGACATCTCCTGTTTCAGATCCGATTTCTTGTCTTCATCAGCCTCTTTATTAGCACCCTCTTGATTTGCACCCTCTTTGATGTCATCCTCTTTGATTGGATTCTGTTTGATGGCATCCTCTTTGATGGCATTCTCTTTCCTTGCAATCTCTTCGGCAGCCTTTCGTTCAGCTTCCTGCTGATCCTTGATACAACGTTTCAATGTCTTACGTTCAAATTTACTTAGCGAACGCTTTTTCGAATTATTCTGGTTCTGGTTGCCCCCAAACGCTTGAACCGGTTCCGATTCCACGCGCACGACGTTCAACATCATATCATCTATTTTCGATTTTCCCGCTTTTGGTGTGCTTCCCGCCCCCTTTTTCTTAGCTGGTTTTTGCCGAAATTTCTTTTCCAGTGGTGCTGGTACGATTTCTGCAGTTGCCTCTGAAGTTTCGGAAACAGTTTCAGGAGCATTTTGTGGAATTGTTTTTTGTTCAGTTTTTGAAACGATTTCCGAAGTAGTTTTTGGTAAAATTTTCGGAATAGCTCCTGAAGCGATATTCACAATAGGTTTTGCTGCGATTTCGGGAACAGCATCTGAATTCTTTTTTGGAATAGTTTCTGAACTCATTTTCGGAATAGTTGCTGGAATAGTTTTCGGTACAATTTTCGGAATAGCTCCTGAAGCATTATTTGAAAAAGGTTTTGCTGCGATTTCGGGAACAGCATCTGAATTCTTTTTTGAAATAGTTTCTGAACTCATTTTCGGATTAGTTGCTGGAATAGTTTTTGGTAGAATTTTCGGAATAGCTCCTGAAGCAATATTCACAATAGGTTTTGCTGCGATTTCGGGAACAACATCTGAATTCTTTTTAGGAATGGTTGCTGGAATAGTTTTTGGAATCGTTTCTGAACTCATTTTCGGAATAGTTGCTGGAATAGTTTTTGGCCCAATTTTCGGAACAGCTCCTGAAGCATTATTTGAAAAAGGTTTGGGTACAGTTTTTGGGGTATTCAAGATAGGTTTTGGTACAGTTTCTGAAGTCATTCTCGGATTAGTTGCTGGAATACTTCTTTGCGCAATTTCCGGAAAAGCTTCCAAGTCAAAATTTAAAAAAGGTTTTGGTTTATTTTCGGGTTCAGTTGGTGGAGTTATTTTCCAAGTTTTTGGAATAGCTCCAGAAGCAACATTTGAAAAAGTTTTCGGTATAATTTCGGGAACAGTTTCTGAAGCGATTTTCGGTACGATTTCAGGAACAGTTTCTGAAGCAATTTTCGGATTAGTTTTTGGCGCAATTTCGGGAACAGTTTTTGGAGGAGTTTTCTTGTAATTGAAGTTTGATTTTGTTGAAGGATTTCCCCACCAATTTTTTTGTGCTTGTGCTTTCCCTTTGGCATTTCTACCATATTTATTATCCCGGGACCAGTTTTTATATTTTGGTGCTTCAACTGGTTCCGATTCCCTTGGAGATTGCATATTTTGCTTCCACAGCATTTGCTCATTTCTCTCGTTTTCAAAATCTAGATTCCAACTTAGATTTGATGGTGTTTCAACTGGTTGCGAATTTATTGGAGATGATTGAATATTTTCATCTTTTGCATTATCATTTTCAGTATCTCGGTTCGGACGCTTGAGTATTTTAATTTGAACTGGTTCTGGATCTGGTTTTGGTTCCGGTTCCTTATTGTTGTTCAACTGTGATGGCATGGTCATTTTTGAATCAAATGCAAAAGTTTTCGAAGTGTTTTCTGCAATTACCTTATGATCCTGTGGCTTATCCTCTGTAATCGATTTTGAATATTCTGGAATTTGCTTTTGTGGTCTCTCCACTAGTGTTATAATCGATTTATCCAATTCCAAGATACTTGGAGCATCTAGAGTTTGTTTATTGAATTGAGAGTTCGATTGAGTGTTCGATTGTGGAGACGAATTTTGGCCACGTCCCGGGTAATTGCTAGGATTTGTGTGCATGGTTTGTGTTGCATGTCCTTGGGGGGGTAAGGACATCGATGCCGGCCTCGAATTCTGAGATTGTGGCATAATAATATTTTCATTATCTGGTGTATCTTTTGGTAGTTCTTGAGTTGCGTTTGCTGAAACTGAATTGGAATGGGGCAATTCGTGGAGATTGATGGTTGATCCCGATCGTATCTTGGACATTAATGAGGATTGTAGCGAGATTTCTTCATCGTTTGTTGGTTCATTCGATATATTTATCTGTGGGTTTTCGTTTCCGTCTGATAGTATATTTATTGTGTCATTATTACTGGAAGTATTATTATATGGATTGATTTCATGATTAATCTGGTCTATTATGGTATGCTGGATGATGACTTGATCTGGTTTGATATCGGTTGCGCGTATCATGGAAATCAATAATGATGATTGTTCGATCTTATCGATTTCACGCTTTTCGGATGGAGTCACATATTCCAGACTATCAGGAGAAATAAATTGAAATGTTTGTAAATTATCAGGCTGATCTATTGTATTAATTTCAGCTTCAGACTGTGTAGAGTTATGATCGGGTTCGGGTACGAGTTCGGGTTCGGTTACGGGTTCGGGACTATTTTCCGGTGGTGGTGGTGGTGGTGGTGATGGTGGTGATGGTGGTTGAGTTTCTAATTGACGACGTAAGATTATCCCTAACACACTCGACGGTGGATTTTCTGATGAAGTTTGAGAAAAATCAGATTTACCTTCGTTAGAAGTCCCATTCCACTTGCTCTGGGTATTATCAAGTGTCACCCTTGGCAATATTTCAATATTTTCTATATTTACAACCGACGCACTCCCCTGCGGCCCCTGTACCGCATTCACCGGCAATCCCATGGGCAACGATCGATTGATGGCCCCCATAAACGTTATTCCTCCCACCGGCGGCATTGTAATCGTAGTCCCCACCAGCGAATCCGTCGATTCCGATTCAAATGAATACTCCTCCTCAGCCTGAAATAATTCCAATTAATTTGAATATAGAATATATATTTTTATTTTTATTTTTGTTTTTTCTGTTTCTTTTACCTGTTCCATTGGTGAATCATTATTGTCCAAGTTTTGATTGTTGATCTGAATGTTGTCAACCTCCTCCTGAGTATTCTATAATTAAATTCATTTGAATTTTGAATTAATTTCAATTAACATAAATAAATAAATTATTAAAATAAATAATAATATTTACAAATTAATAATATTTAATTTAATATTATTATGTTTATATTAATTTTATTTTCTGTCTCTCACCTCAGCTGCCACCTGCGTTGCAACATTTTCGCTCTGGTATGTCACCCTGGCGGCGGCATGCTCCGGCTGATCCGTGTACGAGGATTCCCCGCAAATGGTGAGCTTAGTCGCAGTCTTGCTATTGCGCGCCTTGTTCTTCATGTGGACGGTTAGCCAAAGCTTGTTCTGCGTGCGAGAGATGCTTATATCGGATGCCATCGATATATCAATCTCAATGAAATTCGGATCTCCAAACTCCAGATGCGGCTGGACACCAATCACATGCCTGCCCGCAATGCTCGGCTCACTTGATGTGGCAACCAGCTCGATCTCATCGCTTGAGCGATCGGCCACTTCGTCCAGTGTCAGCATAATGTTTGACCCTTCACTTGCCACATTTGTGGCAACGTTCTCCTCCTGCGACTGTGCCTGATTGCCTGATTCATACGGCGACTGATAGCCCCATGCCTCATCTGGTGGCGATGGTGCGGAAGCCTGTACGGCCTGATACGACCAATTTGGAGCCGTATTGCTATTGCCGGACACATCAAATATTTGCTGCGGCTGCGGATGCGGCTGTCGCTGTGGCTGCATGTGCTGCTGCACGTGCTGCTGCTGTTGTTGTGGTGGCAGCGGCAGTTGCTGCATTTGTTGCTGCATTTGTTGTTGTTGTGCCTGTTGCTGCTGCTGCTGCTGTGGTATCATCAGTTGCAGGGGCTGATAGATGCGCCCCTGATACTCGTACGGCTGCGCATTGACGGACATGGCCGGTGCCGTTATGAGTATCTGCTGTTCCGGCTGCGGCTGCGGCATCGGCTGTGGCATCTGCCGTGGATTGTTCTGGTATGCCAATTGATATTGAGCATTGTCCTGTGGCTGCACGTAATAACGTGGTTGCGGCTGTGGTTGCGGATGCGGATGTGTATACGCATACGTGCCGTAATTGATGCCTCTCACCTGCGGCGCCTGCTGGTTGTTTGCTGCCACAGGCTGTTGCACATACTGTACGGCCTGCTGCTGCTGTCCCGGATGCATTGCCATGGCTTGTTGTTGCACTGGATGTTGCACAAACGCTGCTTGTTGCATGGTCGCCGCTTGTTGTTGTTGCTGCTGCTGCTGCAAATAATGTTGTTGTTGTTGTTGCTGCAGATATTGTTGTTGTTGTTGTTGTAGTTGCGGCGGCGGTTGCTGTTGCTGCACAGCCATTTGTGGCATCATCGCCCCGGGCTGCACGTTGCCAGCCTGCGAATTGTACCACGTGCCATTGTGGAAGACGCCATTTACCGCCGGACGCTGTTCCTGATGGTTATACGCCATGCCATTCCCATTCCCATTGGGATTAACATAATTGGAACTCACTTGCGGCCTATTCTGTTGCCACATTTTTCTATTTTTTTTTTTTTTGAATCTTTTCTATAAATTTCTATATCAATTTACTGTACTTTTCTCGTTTCCCCGCAAAGCTTGCTGCTTTACGAGAGCAGTTCCCAAACCGGAAGAGGCTTTGGCAGTTGACAGCAGTTGCCAGATCGTTTCGCCCTGTGACAGGTGTTGCCCCATCGCCTCAATTCTCCCCATTTCGAATTCTTCTTTTTGCTTTTTTGACACCACCCATAACCCCACTCCACATTGGAACAAACTTGTTCATGGAACAATTCGAAATATTATTATTAAATTTATTTGTATAATTTTTTAATATCAGAATTAAATTAATTATGGGTAAAAAAAAAGGGTTAATCGCCAATAAAATGTACATTTTATTTCAAATACAAAATATTGTATTGTATTTATAAATTTAACATTTTATTCAAATTTAATTGTTGTTCGTGCGGCTGTCAAACATTGCGACAAATTTCCACACACTCCGTCCGGAATATATGTCCGAGATTGTGATGTGATCCCGGGTTTCTTTAATTATCGCATCATTTGCATTTTAACCCCTTTTTCCTTTAGCTTTTCCATAGTTCCTTCTCCTCGATGGCTTTGCGGTTCGAGCGTTTCACTCGTGAGAGCGCACCAAGAAATGGAAATCCTCATACCGGCCCGAGATCCTCGTACCCCCCCCCCCCCCCCCTCAAGGGGAAACAATAAGAATAACAATAAGAAAATCCTTTTCCTCGAAAAAAAAAAGCTAAAATGTTCAATTCACGTGAAAAAGTTCTCCGTTCTTCGGATATTTTGTTTTTCTTTTCAATTTCTTTTCTTTAAAAAAAAGTTTACCTAATTTTCCCAACAATTAAATATGCTAATTGCCGCTAAGCGTTTGTATGTTAAGCGCTTTGTTATTGTTATATACAAAAAATAAATTTTAATTTATTAATTCTAATAAAATACACATTTAATTATTTGCAATTTCACTTTGTTATTATTTTTTTAGTTGTTATTATAAACCAAAAATAAATTTTAATTTATTAATTTTAATAAAATACATATTTAATTAATTACTTATTGGCAATTTCTTTTTATTATTATTTTTTTAAAACTACTATAATAATTATAAAATTAAATTATCTCAATTTTGAAATTAATTAAAATATTTTAACGCACTTTATTTTGATATTTACAATTATTTTATTTTATGTAAGCAATTTATTATTTTTTTTTTTTTTTCTTATATTTACATACATCAATATTTATTTTTTACAATGTAAGCAAAAAACAAATTATATTTCTAGTTCTAATATTTATTGTTTATACAAATACAAAATAAATAAAATTAATTAAAAACTTAAAAAATGCGTAAAACTCCGTTTCAGTTTCTATTTCTCTTTTTTTACAAGTTATTTTAATTTTAATCATCTAAGAGTATATTTTTTCGGCGTATTAAAAAAAAACTCTTATTCATTTTTTAACATTTTGCCAGGCTTCTTTTTTGTGTGTGTGTCTGTGTGTAATTAACCCTTTTCCTTCTGATGTATGTGTGTGTGTGTGCATTTGATCCCCTCAGGAACTTTGACCTTTCCGTGCGTATGTGTGTGTGCGGTGGTTGTATGCGAATTTTGAGCGTATTAACCCGTGACCGCTTTAAAGCATTGTTTATCGCCTAATTTGCGGTAAAATGTTTTTTTTTGTTTTTTAATTTTGACACAATGAATTCATTTTCGATTTCATATAAATTTTCCAACGACAGATTGAGATTTATGTGCGTGTGTGTGTGTGTGAGTGTGTGTGTGTGCAAGGACTTTTGGCGCGCAATGTGCATTGATTCGGGGAAAAACAAAAACAAAAGCAAAAACAAAGGCAGAAAAAAAATTAAGAAGTAGGTAAAAGAAATGTTGTATGTATATACAATGTATGTATGTATGAGAACACTATATGTATATGCATATGTATATGTATATGAATATGAAGATTGTCAATTCAATAAAAAAGAAAATATTATCTAAGAATTAAAGAAATATTTCTACATGTACGTGAAAGAATTGAAACAGTTTTCAAAAGAATTTCATAAACTAATCTAAATTTAATTTGAATTAAATAATATAATTAATTAAATAAGATAAATGATAACGGTTAAGATACTGTCAGATCGGTCAAGATTAATTAAGTTTGGTTTATTATTTATTAAGTTAATTTTGTGAATCGTGAATCGGTAATTATTATTCATCATTATTTCAGTTTAGATCGGTTTGAATCGGTTTAGTTGAAGCTATTTTTATAGTAACTAATTTTTGAACTGGAATTGGGTTTAAATTCGATTCGATTGGATTCAATTTTGTTTCGGCTTTGCTTTAGTTTGAATCGGTTAAGTTCGATTTGGTTCAGTTTATTTCCGATTTAGCTCGTTTTAGTTCGGTTGAGTTCGGCTCGGTGCGTTTATCACCACAAAACGATCTGCTAATGACAATCGTAAGTTGTGACTGCGGAAAATCAATTAAATAGAAAATATTGTTTGAGAAACGTATGTACAATATATTGTTTGCATGTTGCATGTAATGACCGCGGGCTTGACTGACTGCAGGACAAAGTGACCCTTTTTGGGAGACTGGACGGAACAACCCCCAGTTGGGTTAAGGATCTGTTCGCAGAGGTCATTGCATAATGATAAACTGTCAAAATGCCTGTCACTACATACACACATACATACATACGCACATACATACATACATACATACATACATACATACATACAATAATTACTATAGATATATATCGACATCAACCACCAACGCACGCGTCCAACAAATTAACACAAAGTCAAACTTAAACTCAAACACAAACTCAAAACCGAACTCGAACCATATCTAAGTATATCGTATATACACACATATATACACCATATACACCATATACACCATATACAGTTAGTATGTACTTAGCATACCCTGTATAGTAGGGTAACCATAATTTTTCTCTAAGTGAAATTTGTTTTCGGGCTAATTTCGTTTGGAGTTTTTTTTTAAGTTTAACGACTTGAATTCCATTTAATGTTGACAGTTTTTCAATTAGTTTTTGAATTCATTTTGCCCGATCCGACATGTGGGCAGGAAGTGAGAGATTGGAATCGAAATGTTGAAAAACGCATTTTCAAAAATGAAATCTTCAATTAAAACGAAAATGAAAACGAAAGCAAAAGTTAAAGATTTTAAACAAATCGATTGAAATTCAAGAACAAACAAATTTTTTAATTCAATATTTTCAACTTTCGTAGATGATAATCACGACTCTATTACAAAATGTAAATGTTTTGTTAGAGTCCGGAGGAAATGCACGTGATTTATGCGCCGCATACGGAAACTGACAGGGGACAACTCAATTTTGAAAAGTTGACTAAAGTTGTTTACATGAAATTTATGTCCCCGATTCAATTGTACGCGAGACAAGGCAATAAAAACAAGATCGAGACCCGGCACCCGGCACCCGGCACCCAAACCCCATGCCAAGATCGAGTTCAAGATCACGTCCGAGTCTCGTACGTAGTCCAAGCGAGAGTCCGAATCCAAATCCGCGTCAGACAGACAAAGTCAAAGTCGGAGTCGGAGACGGAGTCAGAGATTCCGCCCCGTTTGTAATGTAAATGTGTCGCAATGGAGGGAATCATTATTAACAGCAGGAGCTCTAGAGTACACTGCCAAAAAAGAGGGCGTACTTTTAACTATACTTTTTAAAAAAAAAAATTCTAAATGTTTTTCAACAAAATAATACTCAAAAAATTAAAAACTTTTTTTTTATTTTAATAAAAGTTTTCTTTTTTCATTTTTAATAATAATTTGAATTATTTATTTTTATTTTATAAATACTCGTACTTTGTATTAAATTTGTTTCAGTGTATAAGTAACTGTTTTTCCACCGTTTGTCACGGCTTTAATCCACACGACGCGTAGCGCTTGCATAATTTTCCAGTTCAATGAACCACCGAACCACCAGAAATGTCGCTGATCCTGGATCTTGATCCTGATCGCGATCGTGCTTCTGGTTGTGACCCGCAAAAGAGATTCTCGTCCTGCAGGATGATGTTGACATACTTTACACGATTTAAATGAAGAGGTCAGTTTTCGCACGCTGACCTCATGGAGTTGCTGTTGTTATTGTTTGTGTTTGTGTTTGTGTTTGTTTTTGTTTTTTTGCTCGATTGTTTAAGCAGTTAAAGGATTAAAATACCCGCAACATGGGCGCGAACTTGTGGTATATCCAGCTGCGTATCCTGTCCCAGATCCTTTCGATGTCTTGGTTTTGTGTTTTTTTTTTTTTGTGTTTTTTTTGTTTTTGTTGTTTATGGTATTGTAGGCATGTCTTTTTATTGGGCAACAGGATGTGTCATTGTGCCCAGTCACATCCTGTCACAGGACCTGGCCATGATAAATGATTTAATTCAACGCACATTTTATACGGCCCACACACAAATCTTATTCCCAGGCCCGAAAACGGGAGCACAGTCAATGACAACCATGAAGAATCAGATATATATATATATATATATATATATATATATAGATATATATG
>JBAMCR010000557.1:0-16994 GCA_037075045.1 Mulgravea parasiatica
GTAATAGTTAACATTACATCTACTCACATAAAAGCTTAAGCTGTTTAAGCTTTAAGCTTTTATGCTCTGTAAAATAAGATCACTTCTAATACGATCGTCACAAAGAGTGCACGCATCATAATTGTCATTCGCATAATTAATAAATAAATGTTATAATATTAATAACGCGTGCTTATTTTTCTTAATTTGAGACTAGACAAGAGGCTAGCCTCATATTATAATATACATCAATACAAGACTAAACAAGGGATTAGCCTTGTATTGAAATAGTAAGTTCGCGTAAGACTAACCAGGAGGTTAGTGCGACAGTACAACCATAACTATATATGTACATAATATATTGTTTAAAATATATTAAATTAAAAATGAAAAGCATTAATTTATATATTTAAAAAAAGTTTGTTTTTTTTGGGTGCATATTTTGTCAATAATGATTGCAATTTTAATTTTAATTGCAATTCGGCTCTGTTTGGCTTGCAATGAAATTACATCATCACGCAGCGTGTTTTGAAATTATGCTGCATTTTGGAAGCTATTGTCCACAGCATCATTCTCTGAAGTTTTTTTGTACAATGTATCCACTTTAAAATCGGGCACATTTTTGTCACGACAAACGTTGTGCAGAGCACAGCATTCATTAATTATTTCACGAAGAGGCTCATATAAAAAAGTGCCATGAATACATCTAAATCGATAGTACGCTCTACAATATTTCGTGCCGAAGCATGTCGAATGTTGAAAGAATGCTCTTGAGTGTCTGCTGTGGGATTACGATAAGGTCAGCAAGTACGGCTCCAGCGAATAACCAGAATCAGCAAGTAGCCAAATTGAGCGGGAGCCATTGACATATTTTTGCTTGAAAAAATCTCTTTCTTCACTCATATTCCAAACAAACGAATCATGCGAAGCACCTGGCATTGTAGCGTCAACATAAATTATTCGAAGATCGTAATTACAAATCTGTTGCAAATAGATGCTTTATTATTAATTGTTTAAGAAAAGTATTCACAGCCAAACACAAATTTCAACAAATTTTTAACATAGCTAACATATAACATACCAACACAGGAGACGAGAACACTGGACAACAATCACATTTGACGTTATTAGCGTTGATTTTACTTACAGTAAGACCCCGCTTAACGCTGTTTCGTTTAGCGCCGCTTCGGGTAAGCGCTCATTTTTTGCACCATGGAATTCATCGAAATTGTGTGCAGCGCTACGTTTTAAAATAAAAATACAACTACAAAATAAGGTGTCTCGCTTACCGCTGTTTCGCTTAACACTCAACTTTTATGGAACGTAACCCCCGCGTTAAGCGGAGTCTTACTGTACCATCATGGCATTAATGCTAAAATATCCTTTTCTATTTAAAAATTGGTGTTCATCCTGCACAAAAAGATCTCAAGATCTTATAAAGTTAAACAGGGCAAGCTGTTCCATCGCTACACGCACACTCACTGCCCACTGGCTCGTGGGAAACCACGCGGCTAGGCTCAATAGACTTCATAACGACTTCTGCAGAAGCTGCAAGGACATAGAGGAGGACGAGACTGTCACTCACCTTCTCTACAGCTGCCCCGCCCTTTGCATATATTGTCATATTGTAATATTGTCAATGTGAAAATAACGACACTAGCTGAGATCAAGTAATTTCTGAGCTTCCACATATCACGCCACTGTCGAAATTCACACTTAAGATAAATAATCCCACGATTTGCAGATGTAATCCGATATCCTAAAAAACAAGTCCAAAGTCCAAATGAGTACATTTACTCTTATAACTTATCTCATAAAATTGAGAATATCACCCCCAATCATACAAGTTTGATTTAAAACTCTTCGAACTTGTCGAAGACGAAAATTGCTATAAAAAGGATAATACAAGGATAATAATAGAATAATAAAAAGTTAAATTTTATGTTTTTTTTAATATAATGATTAAATCGGAACATAATTAGATATCACTTGCATGAACATACTAAAAAATTAGCCGCAATTGTTTCTTTGTTGGCAACGGCTAAATCATTACTAAGTAATTAATGTTATTTTCTATTATACTATACTTAAGATAATATGATACGACAACTGCAAGCGAAATCTACTGCACGTCGAAAATATGTTTTCTTTTAATTTATATATGTACTATTTCTAAGTAGTTGTAAGTGAAGGGTGATATACACTACTTAAGAAACAAATTCTCCAAAAATGTAAGTTTTTAGCTAATTTTTTATACTGGGAATATTTTAGTAATTTGGTTATATGCAATTTAATAATTTATATTTAAAAACCTGCTTGTGTTATCCAATCAAGGTAAGAGACCATTGCTGTTTGAAACATGGCACGAAAACGGCATTTCTGAAATTCCATGCGACGTTCGACACGGTTTCGCTCGTTTGAAAACTCTCTGAATTTTCAAGAATATGATATTTTAATAATTATAGCTAATACAAAAATGATGCATAAACATGAAAATTAAGTATATAAATCAGTCCGTATAAGCATATGTAGGCTAGGCTATTGTATCCATAAAATATGTGCAGTATATCAGATATATTGGAATTTTTATTAGTATTTCATATTTTATACCTAAACATAATTTTGTCATTTCCTTTGTTCTTTTTATGAATTACGAGCCAAGCCACTATTAACTAGCACGGCAAGTAATTTTTCAAAAGTCCAACTTTGAAGTGCTTGTATTTTTGTAAATTTGATGATACCATATCGAAGTATCTGACGGTTTATAACTTGGGTAAATGAAACATAGGCACGTCTGTGCCGTTTGACTGCATACGAGGTGGGCTGAAAAGTAACCTCCTTGACCACCAGAATGCGCTGCTATCGTAAAAATGATTGGCGCTCCTTATAGTCCATTCATATTTAGGTAGCCATGTTGATATTCAGCGCGATATAGCCCTTAGTTTTGTTTTGACAGCTGATAGTTGTTGAAGTGTTTGACATCATGTTGACCATGGAAAAAAAACGATTTTCGTTCCCTCATAAAATATTATTTTTTGAGAGGCAAAACAGCGACGGAAACTAAACAAAAGTTGGGTAAATACTATGCGGCTCATGCTCCTTCAGATTACACCGCGAAATATTGGTTTCGAGAGTTTCGTGGTGGCTGAAACTCCACTACCGATGAAGTCCGCAGTGGCAGGCCTTCCGATGCAGTTACACAGGAAAATGTCAAAAAAATACATGAACTGGTGTTGGCTGATCGGAAAGTGAAAGTCCGCGAGCTAGCAGAGGCCGCAAGGATTAGTACTGAGCGTACAGGACATATTTTGCGCGAGATTTTGCACATGAAAAAATTGTCCTGCCGTTGTGTGCCGCGTATGCTGACTCCAGACCAAAACTACGAAAGTGAGAACACTTCGAAAGAGTGTTTGGCCATTCTGGTGCGGAATCGGGTAGATTTCTGGCGTCGATTGGTGACTGTTGATGAAACCTTAATCCATTATTACACACCAGAAAACACAATGAGTGCTCGGCAATGGACTGAAGCCGGCACGAGTGCTCCGAAGCGGCCGAGGGAGGCTCAATGGGTCGGAAAGTGTCGTGGTATACTCTTCGTGGACTATCTCGAAAAAGGAAAAACCATTAATAGCGAGTATTACTGTGCATTATTGGAGCGATTGAAGACCGAAATTGCTGCGAAACGGTCTCACATGAAGCGAAAAAAATTTTGTTCTTGCAAGACAATGCACCGGCACACAAGAGTTTCACAACCATGGCTAAAATCAACGTTTTAGGACTCCAAGTGCTTCCCCATGCACCTTATTCACCGGATTTGGCTCCCTCGGACTATTACCTCTTCCCAAAACTCAAAAGATGGCTCATCAATAAAAAATTCAGTTCGCGGGAGGAAATCATCGATGCTGCAGAGGAGTATTTTACAGACCTTCCGGAGAATTACTTTTCAGATGGGATCAAAAAGTTAGAAAATCGCTGGAATAAGTGTATCGACCTAAAAGGAGACTACATTGAATAAAAAAAAAAACAAAAAAAAAACAGTTTTTTCATTTCCAAGGAGCTTACTTTTCAGCCCACCTAGTATATATTGGGTAATTTTATATTCCAATATATTCTAGCATATTCATACATATATTTGTTTGACGATTTCCGTACTCGTAGCCTCTTTTGGTCTTAAAGAGCGAGGTGCATCTTTGGTGCTTGTATGACCCATTTTAAATTCGCTAACCCAACGATTAACTCATGTTCTCGCAGGTGCAGATGTGGGATAGCATTTTGCAAATATATCTATGATTTCTCACAAGGTTTACCGATCAAAAAACAATGTTTGATCAAGACACGATAATCCTGTTTTTGCAGCGTTATTTAATTAAGTGTCAGTTCTAAACAAATGGGCGAAACGCCATGATATTTTACACATCATCTAGTGACAGATGAGCTTTTCGAAATCAGTAATGTGCATAATTTTAGTAATGGCACTATAGAAGAATCCCGGAACTTTTCAGCCCATGTAGTATATATATATAAGCCACAGAAATACATAACATAACATAACATAACATACATTTACATAACAAATACACTCTCACTATCTTTTATGTAAGTTTGTAGTCGCTGCCTTGGAGCGCGACATAAGTTTTAACTTTAAACTAAACGACATAAGTTTAGAGTTAAGACATTTTTTAATAAATCAGTTTATGCATGAACCTAAAACGGCACTGACTGCCTATGTTTTTCACTCATTAAAGATAGTGTATTTTACAATATGTGTGGATGTTATATACCAACATTCAATACCAATATTCATGTCTACATATCATACCCTTACACACACTAAATACTCTATACAAAAAACAGAATCGCTTATATAATATTTCGCACACAATCAAATACACACATACAGAAATCCCGATTCATAAATTTTCTGTAAAGACAGTGTAACAGACGCAACAAGTGAACTATATAGCCGGTAGGATAGTGAAAAAATATATGGTTGATGCGATAGCTAAAACATTCAATTCTTTTAAAATTTCGCTATCCGCTGAAGAATCATCGCAAAGGCATCCCGCGACAGTTAATAAAAACTTTAAGTTTTAAAAACAATAACCTTGACCGTAAAAAGTGTAGCGTAAACGCAATTGCCAACACAACAACTTGACGTGTTAGAACACACTTGGTTACTTCGCTGAATGCAAAACAGCAGCAGTTCAAAATTTGATACATACCTCAAACGATAGGAATAAAATTAAGAAAATTAAAATTCAACACGAAAGTAAAAATAAAATCAACTAAAATAAATAAAGATAGATGAACAACAACAACTATAACTAAGATTAGAACAACAACAATAGCTACAACAACAGCAGCACCGCCCACCACCGACTCGACTCTTCGACGCTAACATGGCGCAAGTTAAACGTCAAACAACTGCAGTGGAGAGCTTCTCAGAGGCGATCCGAATACCCTTTACACCTTTGTAGTCCATTTCTATGGATTGGCCTGCGTAAGCAATGTGAGTCTTTCGGTTATGCCCAAATGTATGTATATCTATGTTCGATCACTCTCCTTATAATCTAGGTCACGTAGAACATATGGTATGTCATCAATAAAATATGTCCCACATTAAGTTCCATTAAAAAGGGCTATATAAGCGCAGTAGTTTAAGAGGGTTATAAAACAGTTACTTTTACAGTTACCTTTGTAAACACAACCCAAGCGCCTGGCTGCGCTTTAGTATCAAGCGAGAATGTCAAACTAAACATTGTTCTTCATTTACTGATTATTACAAAGGAAACAATGGACTAAAATAGAAAACTTGACGAGGATACCAAAACAACTTTTTATGGACATAGTACGATTCTGCATACAGGAAAATAAATATTTTAAATTTGAAGACCACATATACATACAACTAAAAGGACTACCAATGGCATCACCAGCATCTCCAATCATAGCAGAAATAAGTATGGAAGACCTGTTATACAATACAATTAGTAAACTTTGCAGAATCGACTTCATACTGGCTTTATGCAATACTCAAGACGAACATCAGAATATATCTATTATTGGCCACATCGAACGCAACAGCGGTGACGTCATGCGGACTATTGGACCAACTACGCCAACAGTTGATCCTGAACTTCAAGCCGCACGACCCAAACCATCAGCTATTGGAGGACTTCGGCAACACCCTATTCAAGGGAAACATCAAATTATTTTTGGAAGAAGCAGAAAAAAGGCGGCAGATGACTAGTAAGTTGAATCTCACAGCAGGAAAAACATATTTATTTTACAAATTATTAAAATCAAGCATTGAAAACTTAATATTAAAATTACCCATGCATATCTATTTAAGAATTTCGAATCTTAATATAAAAGAAGATCACTAATTAATGCTTTGCAAGAAAAAGGCAAATACGTAGAAACAACATTTCTAAAAAATAATTCGAAACTAATTAACTCTTGAAATTTAAGTAAACCACAACCCAATACACAATTTAATAAGCAATTTGATAGCCAACCTAAATCACACCGTTTTAACCATATCACTCACCAAATTTCTACGCTTATCAAATGACCCAAATATGCAAATTCCACAACCACCAAGAACAAACCCTTATTTACTATTAGGTGCGTAACTTTACTGTTTCCTAGACTTAGGTCATTCAAAGTAATATCGATTAAAAGCTTTGACCAAATATTATCTTTTAGGTATCATTTGGGTTCCTTGCTGGAAAAAGGCGCCATGTCTGGTGAATACAGTGGGTGGGGTAAGACTTTCCAGTTCAGGTTCTCATGGTATTTTTTGAATCATTTCCATTTTCGTGTCGTGCGTTGTTATTGCAGAATATCCTTAGCATACATTTCGGCGTATTGCGGCATTTTATTCTTCAATCCTCTACTTATTTTGATCAAATGTCATCGATAATGGTCCGCAGTAATCGTTTTGATAAATGTTAGCAACTCCCTTGCGACCATGAATTTCCTGTTTCGCTGTCGATATTAGGGGCTCGCCGAGCATGACCCATGCTTTTCTGTTTTAAGGATTGTTGTAAGGTAAGGTTTGTATTATCAGTAAGAATTCGATGCTGAAAACCCTTGTTTTTTTGCTGCGCGAACAGCTGTTTGCAAGCAAAAAATCGTCTTTGAATGTCCTGTAGTCATAAGGAGCCCAAGTTCCTTGTTATTTGAATCATTCCGAACTCATGCAATCGCTTAAAAATGGCTTGGCGGGTAACTCATATTCAGTGCTGCCAACTTTTTATCAAGAAAAGCTGTTTTTAGCCTGACGAACAGTGCAAAAAAAAGTAAAAATTTTTTAAAAACTGAAAAAAGCGTATTTTTTCACCATTGTTTTGTGTTTTTATTATTATATTATTAT
Source organism: Mulgravea parasiatica (assembly GCA_037075045.1). Classification (NCBI taxonomy): domain Eukaryota; kingdom Metazoa; phylum Arthropoda; class Insecta; order Diptera; family Drosophilidae; genus Mulgravea; species Mulgravea parasiatica. The sequence goes on from JBAMCR010000557.1 coordinate 7,358, forward strand.
AATATATTATAGTATTATACTTTTTATGTATTTTTTTTTAAAAATAAGCATAAGTTCAAACATTTTTGATAATGCTCGTGCATTTTGTGCAATGTAACTCTATTTTTCCTGCACTTTCTTCATCAAAATGGTTGCTGCACAAATTACCCAAATGGTCAATCTGAGCCATTGCTGTGTGTTGAGCAACAAAAAGGCTTCTGGCTGCTTAGTTTTTGTAGGGGGTATGCTGACAAAAACAATTTTATTTTTTTGTTTAAAGCAGCTTATTGCATGTGTGCACGCAAATCGCTTAATTTAGCAGTTATTGTGGCTTTACAATAGCTGCAGTAAACCCCCGTTTCATTCGTGTCATCCTTACGAATCCAATCCTTAAACTCCTCGCTTTTCAACCAAGCGTCTCGGCATTTTTGTTTATATTCTTTAGGCATTGCTAAAAAGTCTTTGATACAATATTGATTTACGCACGCTTTCGACACAGAGATGATAGTTTGCCATAAACTAGTGAATGTGTTGGTAAATATCGCTAAAAGTTGCCACTTTTTCATAACCTTATGTTTGTGATGGCAACGTTAAAAAAAGCGGAAAAAACCAAATACATTTTTAAAAAATCCAGAATACCCGCTTCCCGCAAAAACAGTTAACATTTAATATTAAACAAAATTGCAAAATATTTTTTGAATTTAATGCATGGGGTATTTCAACTTTTATATTCAAACTTTTTCATCATAAAATCAGCATTGGAGCATGCATCATAGAGTCGAAAAGAGCGATCCGGTATCTGGGGTTGCTGCTGGATACCCGGCTCAGCTTCCGCGAACATCTTGCGCACATATCCAAAAGGGCAGCAGTTCTCGGGAATGCACTGAGTCGCACAATGTTAAACTCCAGGGGGCCCAAACAAGCAAGAAGGCTTCTTCTTATGGGAGAGATGAAATCGACTGCGCTTTACGGAGCACTAGTCTGGGCGCATGCTACAAAAACGAAAAGCTATGTCCGACCGCTTGAGGCGACGTGCTGATTAGGCGCTCTCCGGGTTCCGGAGTATATCAGATGATGCGGCACTTGTAATATCAGGGTTGATACCCATAGATCTATTGGCTGCCGAAGTAGCTCATATGTACTTGCAAAGAGATTCTACGCAGCAGTTAGGATGCACGCGCCAAGTCAAGAGGCTAGCCAGAAAAGCATCAATTTGTGAATGGCAGAGTAGGTGGGACGCATCGGCAAAGGGCAGATGAACTCATCGGCTCACTCCCAAAATTGCCGTATGGGTCAACCGCAAACATGGTCAGGTAAATTACCATCTGACGCAGCTGTTAAGTGGGCACGGGCGTTTCCGCCCCTATCTTCACCGTTTTGGCCACGAAAGCGAACCCTTCTGCCCAGCTTGCCTGGGCCACCAGACTGAAACTGTGGCGCATATCCTGTTTGATTGCTTGCGCTTTGCGGAGGAAAAGTGCGAACTTAAGGTCACCTGCAGGAGACGTCTAACTACTTCTAACTTGATTGACACTATGTTGGCCAGCGACTGGAACTGGAGCGCCGTGTGTCGCTTTGCTGCCATCACGATGACGAAGCTACGCGAATTGGAAAGGTCGCGGAGGCTTAAAAGAAGAGGGGCGTAAGCCCGGCCCAGGCCCGGCGACGCATTGCTTCGCGGCCATACCGCTGGATCTCGGACCACCACCACTACCACTACATCTACTATCTTCCAACTGTACTTTAAAATTACTTATATCTTGTCATTTTGTACTCTTCTTCATCCGCACTCTAAATTTACTTATACTTTGTCAACTTGTACTCTTTACTTACTTATACTGCTACTTTTGCATACAAAAAAAAAAAAAAAAAAACACATACACACACACATTCTTACATTTTGGCTCAGCTTGCTACGGTGGAGTTATTCTCAAACTACTAAAAGAAAGCAAATTAATATCATTTGACCCAGCGTTAAAAAGTGCAAGTACAGTGAATTTATAATTTATAAATTATTAAAGTGAAACACTAAAAACGAGAAATCAAACAAGCAAAACGAAAATATATAAATCCAAAATATAAATCCAAATCGCCGTAATTTGCGATTTCTTTCTTGCGGCTATTCCGCTGGTGTCAACTGTTATCTTTAGCTTTCCTTTTTTTGGCGATTCTGTTAGCGGTCAGTAACACTGTATCATAAAGTGACTTGTCTTCGAGTTATTTCTTGTTTTTTGAGTGCATTATTCTACGCAATCTCATGTGATATAAGTGAGTGCAAATCAATATAAAGTACAATTATATTGCCAATACAAATATATTATCCATATATATTTGTTTTTTTTTTTTCAAAATTGCCAACAGCACTCCTATACACATAAATATGACATAGTGATAGTGTTGTTTTGAAGTTTCTATTCGAGTGAGTCTACTTAAGCTTGCACTGTACGCACATACATATATGTGTATTAGCACATAAGCAGCTGTGTCATACCGTACCTAAAAGAAGGGCATATGACACTTATATCTACGTTTTGTCGATACATTTATATCATCCTATAAGCACCTGCGCATGTCATACCCTACCCCGAGGAAGGGCATTTGACATTCCCATACCCGTTTTGACAAAAAAAAAAAAATGTGTATATATATATAATTTAATATTTCGTCTTGATAATAATATTCTCTCACATTATATTTGGTTATCCAACACATTCTCTTTTATCTACGAATTAAATAGCTCCACCCCCGCATGGTCTTTCGAGCCGGATAGTAATACAGTTAGTGCATGCACTCAAGACCTGGATACTTTAAAGTGCTGAGTGTATCAACTTTACAAATTGTCATCCTGCGACAGCGGTGATGAATAAAACGGAAAACAAAGTATACAACTCGCAGAAGATGGTTCCATGAAGAAAGCTTGTTGCACAACAATTGGAGAACGTCGTCGTCTGCATTTGTCGTGCTTCCCAGAATCAGTGTTTTCTGCGGCTTTGCTTCAGCATGTGCCAGAGGATGAACTTCAAATTCTGTTCGTTTTCTTTCAAGTGGCCAGTCTGAGAGAGGTGTTGATAGCCACGGTGGTCCTTTCCACCACAAAGTGTTTTCCAGTAACTTGGACGGTAATTGGCCACACGATGCACAATCTGCCGGGTTATCTTCTAAACGTACATGATGCCAGCAGCTACGTGGATAATCTTCTAAGATTTATGCTGTCTTGTTACAAATATAGGTGTTCTATTTACGAGGTGGAGACGACTGTATACAACAGCTCCAAATGCTTGCGATAAAGCATCCGCATATCCATGCAATTCTATTGTTTGCGGTGTGAGTGAGTGCGTTTAGCTGCGTTATAGCTGTATACATAACTGTATATTGTTATTCACCGTTGGGAAGTGCATGTGTAAGGTTTGGGATTGTTTACTTTTGGGCTTATAGGATTGTTTCTCGGGTCTGGCTGTGCTGCCAGCGTGCAAACCGGGCGCTGTCGCAGCTGATGGAGCTCCGTCTCTGGACGAGCTCCCCAGTGTGTCCGGCGGAAGGGTGAAGCGGAAGGGGGGAGTTGCAGCAGCGGATGAAGAAAGCAATTTCATTATCTTGTGTAGCTGGTGCGGGATTGGGTGTGGATGGTGCTGATGGTGGCGTGAGTGATGCCTGAAACATTATCAGTGTGGATATGGAGGAGTGCAACCTGCTCCAGGAGTTTCCATGGAAAGTGTGAAGGCGAACAGTTGCTTACGAAGCGCAAGGGGTGCACCGTAGAGTAAATGAAAGCCATCACCCAGGATGTGATTGAGCATGTCCTGGCTGCTGGTATCCAGGGAACAGCTCTGGGTGGCCTAGTTGGCAACTTATCGGAATAGGAAACTCTGCTTTTCAAACAGGTGGCGGAAAATGAGCGGCTCAAAGGGAAGCTGGAGGAGTGTAGTAGTGGCGCTATGGATGACCCTTTTGCTGTCCCAGCACCAGGGGCTCCTAAGCGTGTTCCAGGCACCAAAGGTGGAACATTGTCAGCAGTGTCGTCTACCCTGAAGACGCCTAAACCAGTTGAGACCTGGTCTTTGGTAGTGTGCAGCAGAGATGCTGGTAAGACCGCTAAAGATGTGGTGGATAAGGTGGTGAAGGAGGTAGGTTCTCTTTCCGCATGAGTTTGAAAATGTCGTCAATTGTAAAGATATGTCGTTCACGTATGTGTCCTTTAACAAAACTTGCGCAGCCAATGGGTATGGCTGGAGGTAATCTTCAGTAAGCTGTTTCAGAACTCTTACAGCAAGGAAAGGTGACGGTGGAAGTCAATTTGTGACCGTCAATAAGCGATAGTGGCGAAGACGAAGGTGTTCGTCTTCGCGACACAATATACGTCGCAAATCAGTATGTGCCTTGTTTACTTGTACGCACATTTTCTTTATGTCGGCACAAACAACGATGTTGTCGAAATCTCAAACAATTTCCAAAAAAGTCTCTTTGAATTGGTTGAGTGAAAGGCCTGTTGTGTCTTTATTAGAACCGTCGATGACCACACAACATTTTGTGGTTGAGCTCTTTGGTTTCACAACAGCATGGTGAGCAAGGTAAATGCAAGTATGGATATTGCCGAAACTTGTTTTCCTCCGATGAAAAACGTTTAATTGCCTGGGACAGTATTAAATCGTGTAGAGGTGGCGCATTCTGCTTGAAGGGATATTCTACAATATTAACATCCCCATTGTTCCGCGTATGAGTTGCCACAAATGGCTGCTCAGTTGGGTCACTTGCATCGATTGTCAATTTGCTTGGTGTCCATTTCCATAAATGAACGTACCAAAGCATCCAAATCTAATTGGGCATGATGAGTCAGATGAATCATCGAAACGGTGTCGTTGCCGCTAGGGCCTACAATGACACAGCCAAAAATCGTGTTAAGAGCTTGATGACCGCTCCTTCCTCTTTGTGTTCGCTTTGCAGTGTATAAACTCAATAGTTGACCAGAGCCAATAATAACGTCGATCTAACCCGGTACATGAAAGGCCGGATCTGTCAATGGTAATTCTGTTAAAGCATTTCATGTAACTGTGTTAACTACGTGAGAAGAAACAGAAGAGGTTTAGGAACTCATAATTAATTTGGTGACTTGTATACATTCATTTGTTGTCCATGATCGAAAATGTAGCCCCGAGTTGTACAAGCGTAATTAGCTGAAAGTCCAATCACTGATATCCATGCATGTGATCGAGAAGCTCCGATGCGTTGAACAAAATCTCCGTTGGCCAAAGTTACAGATACGTATCGAGAAACAAAAAAAAGCAGAGGTTTTATGTGCGAGAGTCATATTCAGTGTGCTGTGCGAAAGAATGAGACAAATATGTATGTACATGTAAACAATACATCTAAACAAAAGCTTGCGGCGAATTCCAGATGCTGCCGCAAATACGTTAAGAATTTGAATTTAAAGAAATGTGTGATCCGTTCCTCAACATCCCGCCCGGCCCTGAAACATGGTTTCGGAATTGGGTAGTACGGCAATGAGGGTTATTGGCCGTGTTAATTCTTCAGTGGATGTTTTTAACTTCATTGAACGAATGAGTCCATCCGATCCTGGATAGACTTCGATGACGAGAGCCAGTATCCAAGTACCTGGCGGTGTTTTCGAATCCTTAATCAATATAACGTCTCCTATCGCCACATTTGGAGTTTTGGTACACCATTTTGGACGTTGATGAAGAGTATTGAATATTCCATGTGCCAACGTTTCCAGAGTCGATTTGTTGGTATATTGCTGAGCTCGCCTTCGGGTACCCAAGTGTACGGGCAACCGATCAGTAGATGCGCTGGTGATAAAAAATTGGCGTCAGTATCGGAGGTTGCAAATAATGGACGCGAATTGACCGTTGCCTCAATGTGCGATAAGAGCGTGTCATTTGCTCAAATGTGAGTATTGTGTTGCCGATCACACGATACAGGTGTAATTTTACAGAGCGAACGGCTGATTCCCATTTGCCACCCCCGTGAGGAGCGTGTGGTGGTATAAATTCCCATTAGATACCATCATCTGCCAGCGCTTGTGATATGACATTATTGTGCAATTGTGATGCAAGTAGCTGCTCCATTTCGGTAAGCACACGTTTTGCTCCAACGAAGTTTCGTCCATTATCAAAGAAAATTCGAGCACATTTTCCTCGACGAGATATAAAACAGCGGAAAGCTGCCAAGAATGCGTCGGTACTAAGGTCCGATACCAGTTCCAAATGAAGAGCCGATTTGACTAAGCATACAAAAAGATATATGTATCCTTTCTGCTTACGTGGATTGCGGCCTGGGTGTACCTTGAGTACAATGGGTCCAGCGTAGTCACATCCAGTATTCTGAAAGGGAAATGCTTGCCAAACACGAACCTCTGGCAGATCAGCATTTCAATCATGTATGTGTCATATTTCTGATTATATTTCGTGCTCCCAGTATCCAGTACCCCTGCCGAGTGATTACAAAGAGTGCAGATACACCTGGATGCAAATGTGTCCAGTGTTCATGCTCTAATATAAGGCGTGTGATGCGATGCGCCTTCGGTAGTATTATTGGATGCTTGACACCAAATGATAAGTCTGCATTTGTGAGGCAACCATGATAGGTGAAAGTGCAAGCAACTTGGAGTGACGTGGCAATGGTTGCTTGTTTATAAGCGATCGTTTGTTTCGAGTAAATTCTGCCTAAGCATTGAGCAGACATTGTATACGTGTAGCTAATATTTCATCAAATACTAGACAATTGGATAGTGATTAGGGTTCCATCCGTTTAGAGTGTCGCGCAAATCTAAGCAGATATGCCACGATACGGACAAGTTTAAGCCAGGAGGACACTCGCAGAACGAGATGGTCTAGCGGCGACAATTTGTCATCGGGAACGCCCTGTGATACTAGTGTAGTGATTTTTACTTCGTTTAATACTTGTGGTTTTGAAAATACACGAATTTTGTCTAGATTATGTTGCCTGGCCGACATGTAGTTCTCATCTTGTAGCCATGGTGGGCCCTTCCAGCAGAGATCGAAATTAAGCAAATCCTTGGCCGACATGCCTCTTGAAGCGCAGTCTGCAGGATTTTCCTTGGTACCGACGTGACACCATGCGTCTCGAGGTACAATATTTAATATTTCAGCTGTACGGTTCGCGACGAATGCAAGAACAATGGTTGAATCACACCAAGCGGTAACCTTAACATCTGTGTTGTGTAACCCCAATTTTGTGAATGGAATAAGTCGGCTGAGCAACAATGCACCACAAAGCTCCAGTCGTGGTAGCGATAGTTGATTGAGTGGCGCCACACAAGCTTTTGTAGCGATGAGTGTGGTCTGAACGGTTCCATCAGAACGCTTGACCCGACTATATACCACAGCAGCATATGCTTTAGTAGATGCATCTGAGAATGCATGCAATTCCAATGCTCCTGAGCTATAGCCGATGTAACGAGAAACACCGATTTTCTTCAATACAGTAATATCGTTGCGATATTTGAGCCATTGGAAGTTGTTTTGGAAGTGAAGTATCCCAATCTAATTCAAGCAGCCACAGCTCTTGAAATAGAATCTTATACTGCACCACCACGGGTGATACCAGGCCAAGTGGATCGAATATGCGTGCGACGTCTGATAAAACTTGCCTTTTTGTGCTGAGAATGTGGTTCTGCAAGTTAACATTGTATTGTAGTATGTGATCTCCTGGTTGCCAGTAAACTCCAAGAACTTTAACGGTGGTATCTTGGGGGTTGTTGAGTACTTCGACAGCCGCATTACGGTCGAAACTGTTGATCTGGTTGCTGTTGGAAACCCATTTTCCAAGTTTAAGCTGGGCGTGCGTCAGCAATGTTATCACCCTTCGCGATGCTGTATTAGTTCTTCTTCGGTTGTGGCTCCGGTTAGCACATCGTCCACATACAAGTCGTTTATCAGTATCCGTGCTGCCTGTGGATACTCTGTTTTGTAGTATTCAGCTAATTGTTCTAGCACCCGTACAGCTAGAAATGGTGCACAGGCTGTTCCGTAAGTGACCATGCAAAGTTGATAGTGCTTCAGTTGCTCAGAATTATGTTTCCTCCATACAATTTGCTGGTAGCATCGTTGATCTTGCGACACTCAGATTTGCCGAAACATTTTAACTATGTCTGCGGAGAATACACAACGATAAAGTCGAAAACGCATACATACGCTAAAAAGATTTCGCTGAATGCTCGGTCCCACGTATAAAGCGTTATTTAGAGCTTGACTCTTTGAATCTTTGAATGAGCCATCGAACACGACTCTAAGCGTGCGGCTGACGACCGGGTGATGAGGCATATAAAAGTTGTTACTGTTTTGCAGCTGCTGTTCGTTCTGTTGAATCTCGTGCATGTAGCCTAGATTTATATACTCGTTCATGAAATCAATATACCTTGCGCATAGACCTGGATCTCGTTGTAAGCGCTTTTCTACCTATATAAATCGTGATGGTGCACCTTGCTGTGCGTCTGCAAATTCAAGATCATCGGTTTTAAACGGAAGCTCGACCATATACCAGCCATCTGGGGCACGAGAATGTGTGCAAAGAAAATGATCTTCCACAAAAATATTTTCAGGATCGCGGTGCAAATCCATATGAACGTCTTCCAATTCCCAAAATGTTTTAAGTGATGCGTCAATAATAATTTTGGTCAAAAATGAAGTAATAACCCATCCGAATATAAATGATACTGCCATGACTTGACCATGACTGTCCAGCTTCTTCTGGCCAGTAAGTGATGTCCAGATATATTCTCTGCCTAGAAGAATGTCGATTGGCGAAGTCGTGCAGAACATGGTATCTGCCAACAGCATGCCATCAAAAATTTTCAATTCCGATGCATCCACTGATTTTCTTGGTAACGAGGATGTAATTTTTCCTAAGACATGTGCATTTACATTAAGCATGTCTGTTGAAACTCGTGATTTGAGTTGAATTTGGCATATGCCCCGTGTGGACTCTGCTTTTACAGATGAAGTTCCGGATATGAGTATTCGAGACGGTGATCTTGAAATGCACACACATTTACACACTGCTCAGAAATGTATCACAATTCTGATCCGCTGTCCAAGAGCACACGGCAGATTGAAAATGCACCCTTATTATTTTGTACATATACCAATGCCGTTGCCAATGTGCCTTGCCTTTGAGACTGACGCTTTTTTTTGGCTGCAGCGTACGGCGCTTGAGCTACGTTGCTTTTTGTCATCAGTGTTGCGGAAGGATCCTCTTGATCTCCAGTAGAAGTGGTGCCAGTTGCTGGGCTTCGATGCTGGTTAGCTTGCGCTAATTCTTGCTTGCGAAGCATTGAGTGATGTCGGCCTTGACAATGTTTACAAACAGGCTTTGAGTCACATTGAGTCGACGTATGCCCAATTTTCAGGCAATTAAAACATAGCTTATTACCTTTGGCAAATGCTTGACGTTGTTCAACCGGTAATCCAACGAAGTTTGCGCAGCCGTAAATTACATGATTGTATGATTTGCATTTAACGCAAGCACCATGGTCTGTTGTAGACTTGGGTAAACATTGCTCATTTCGGTGAGTAACTCACTCACTCTTTTTTTCAAAGTGAGTGAACTCACTCAGTTCGCTCACTTGTTCATTTCTCATTCCTCATTCAGTGGAACATCTAAAAGTATTGTTGGATGTTTA
>JBAMCR010000558.1:0-16959 GCA_037075045.1 Mulgravea parasiatica
AAAGATATGACGCCGTACGAGTCCTGGTTTGGTAAGAAGCCATCTGTAAATCACTTGAGAACATTTGGCGTAAAGGCGATTGTACTAAACAAAACGCAAAATAAAAAGTTTGCACCAAAAGGCGAAGTTCGAGTGTTTGTTGGTTACTCAGAGACAGCAAAAGCATACCGTTTGAATATTCCAGGCACTGACAGAGTAATAGTAGCACGAGACGTAATTTTTATTGAAAACTCTACAGACCCTAAAGCTGCAGAGGAGCTGGCAACTGACAATGAGGTACCGCTGATCATTTTTGAGTCAAACCTTGAGAACGATTCTATCACGATGCAAGCTGAAAGTGAGTCATTGGAGCAAGCTGCAGAATGAGTTGAAAATGTTGTTGATGTACAAGAAACAGGCATGGCAAGCGTTAAAAGGGGTCGCGGCCGACCAAGAAATATATATACTGGGCACCCTGGACGTCATTGGACATAATTGTCGTGTATGTCGATGACCTGCTATTGGCTAGCACTGGCAAGGAAAGTTTTGATTGAGACCAAAAGGCGTATAGCTGAGGAATTTGAGGTTGTCGATGGTGGCCAACTGAAGCATTTCCTTGGAATGGAAATTGTTCGCAACAGCGAGACAGACAATATTTCTATTGGTGACACTCAATATATTGAAAAACTTTAAAGTAAGTATGGCATGCAAAACTGTAAAACTAATGCTATTCTCTAAGAAGCAGGCTATCAAGTTTAATGCGATGATGGCAAATGCGAGCGCGTAGACAAAACGAGTTATAAATCCCTGATATGCTTACTAATGTATCTCGCTATTACCAGAAGGCCTGACATACTGCACTCCGTGGCTAAATTGGCACAACAGAACGCGGACCCACACCGCGAGCACGAGACGGTTGCCAAGCGAATACTCAGGTACCCTAGAGGAACTACTGAACTGGGTATTCATTACACTAAGACTGGAAAGCCTGTATTGTGCTACGTCGACGCCGACTGGGCTGGTGACAGTACGGACTGCAAATCTTATAGTGGATGGGCATTCTTCGCTGCAGAATCCGTCTTTTCATGAAAGTCCAAAGAGCAGAGTGTAGTTGCTCTAAGCACTACCGAAGCAGAGTATGTGGCGCTATCATCAGCTGCGAAAGAAGCGGCTTAAATCAATAAACTAATGCATGAAATCGGTTTTGACGGCAACCCAGCATGTGAGATATTTTGCGACAACCAAAGTGCCCTATGTTAGGCCAAGGACTCGAAGTTCCATGCACGCAGCAAACACATCAAAATTAAATACCATCACGTTAGAGAAATGATTAAGAACAAAGTAGTTTGTATTAAGTACACGTCAACTGAAGAAATGATATCTTAACTAAAAATCTTTCCAAGACTAAGCACATCAAATGCATTGTTTTGATGGGATTGAAATGAATTTTGTATTTGATATAAATTAAGTTGTATACTTAAAATATTTCAATTTTTTTTTTTTTGATTGACTATGTAAACGAATGAGCAGATCCATCGAGTTGTAAACCATGTACTAAAAGCTTTTGACAACAAAGAGTACTGTAACACCGTGTTCGTAGACGTTAAACAAGCCTTTGATCGAGTGTGGCATGCTGGCCTGCAAGTAAAATTGAGAAGAGTACTACCGGCGCCAATGTACCTATTATTATGCTCATATTTCAACAACAGGCGATTCCAAGTGAAGGTGAGAGCCGCACTATCACCAGTACATGGAATTGCGGCTGGTGTGCCTCAAGGTAGTGTATTAGGCCCCCTACTAAATGCCATTTACACTGCGGATATTCCAGCCCTAGAGAACACTGCAACCTTGATAGAAGAAAATGCTATACTGGCCTCGTATGCCGACGACATTTGCATCTCTTACTCTGCTCAATGCGAACATGAGTCTGCGGATGGCTTGCAGGAATATCTCCACCTGCTTGAGAGCTGGGCTCGCAGGTGGAATATGAGCCTGAATGAAAACAAATGCCTCAACATATGTTTTTCGCTAAGAAGAGGGATAGCGCCAGACGTTGTACTCAATGGCCAAGCCTTGCCGATCTGCAACGAAGTTAGATATTTGGGCGTCACCCTTGACAAACGGCTTACGTTCAAGCCTCACATTCAAGCTGTCGTTAGGAATTGCAATTTCAAAATGTCTCGGCTAAATTGGCTCATGCACAGCTCCTCCAAACTGCCCCTAAGGTGCAAAAGGGCAATTTACAACGCCGTTGTAGCGCCAACCTGGCGGTATGGGATCCAATTTTGGGGTCTTGCTGCAGCCACAAATCGGAAAAGAGTCCAAACCCTCCAAAACAAGGCATTGCGTAGGATAACCGGTTGTAGATGGTACGTTCGGGGCTCCACACTTCACCAAGATTTGAATTTAGCAACTGTGGAAAGCCAAATCAACAGACATAGCAGCCGCTATAACGACAGGCTACGAACACATGCTAACAGACTAGCCAGGCCGCTCGCAGTGGCTCGTACTATTACAAGGCTTAGACGGCGACAACATTTGACGCTGGTATAAATGGTTTGATATGTAATCTTTTGCTACAGTATTGTTAATATTATTAGTACAATTCCTTTTTGTTACATGTTGTAAACTTTGGAGACTTCTAGCTCAAGAAAAAAGACATTGTTAAAGTTATCTATTGTAAACTGGTTTCTATGTTTGTAAGATCGTGAATAAAAAAAAAAATGTTTTTAAAAAAAAAAAAAAAAACTATGTAAACGGCTTTACGTTGGGAGGGAGTGTTGAAAAATGAAATAATCGATAAGCAACGCAAAGCAAGTAAATATTGTAAAGGGGTAATCTGTGGCCGAGGTAATAACTCAGTCGGCAGAGTCCACAAATACAGAAATTTGTATTTACGAAAGACACAAAACGCAAGAGTAGGGTAAGAATATCACCCAAAGATCACAAATGGCAAGGGGAAAGGGGGGACGACCACTTAGACAAAGTTGGACTCGGTGACGACCAGATATCCACACATGGCCCGCCCACGTTGGGTTTACTCTCGCAACAATAATAAATTTTGCCTGAGCCATTGCTCAAATCTTACCGTAACTGCTGCAAATTATCCATAAATAATAACACCGCTTGTTCACTATTCTTAATTTTATTCGCGACCATTATTTCGCGTTTATGTCATCTTCACTTGTCTATTCTAACTTTGGCACTTTGCCATTAACTGTCCCTAACTATTCGTCGGGCACCTGCGTGTCCGCTCGCTTTCAGATCTCGGTACTTAGCGTCGATCGCCTTCGCCGCCCGAAGCCTTTGAGCCGACGCTCCCCCGCGAAAGCTCGCATGGTGAAAAGCTACGAGCGACGGCCTGATGCGACCCTGTGCTTCAGGCGCGGCGCCGCCTGGCTTACAATTTGAATTCAAATACAATGCTTTTAATTAAACCTTAGATCTAACACACACACATATAATAAATTGTGAGGGCAGGCTGGCTCGCTACATCACAATATTATCATCGATAATATTTATGTTATCGTCTGCGAGCGATAAAATATTTTTACGTTTTATCTATAGTTTAGTGACAAGTAAAACTTACAACGAATAATGTACATACATACAAGCATAATAAAAATACACTTAATGCAAAGAGTTTTGCCTTTTACTCTTAATAGATTATTAGAGAATTAAAATAATAGAGAAGAGAAGAGAAGTCCATGTGTTTTTGTGTCCAACTAATTTTTTTTCTTAGTATTAAGTTTATTTGTTTATAAAAAAGCCAAAATTCAAAGAAAATTATTTCTTGCAACGAAAATTTAGTAAGATCTTTTATGGTGTTAAAAAATTAAAAATATGATTTATTTAGTTTAACGTGCTTATCTTTTTACAATAATTTTTATTCTTACATACATACAAAAGCTGTATTGCATAGATATATGTACTACATATTCATGCTATAGAAAATGCGAACAATTTTTCGTCTATTTTCTGCTTATGGTGTTTTGAAGTGAGCACGATTGAGCGCATGCTAAGCGCAGCAAAAAACAATGAAAACGAACGTATTACCGCACATATGTATTAATGTTACATACATATATACACCGTCCGATGAACCCGCGGGGGCGCGGTGGTAAAGTTTTTATCAAAAACGAAAACAAAAGAAAAAAACCATATTCACAGGTAATGTTTTCATTTTGCTTTATGATATATTCGTTCGTTTTCGATAACAACTATACATGCCATTTAATAACTTTTAATTAGCTTCCAATTGTTTCTTCCAGTTGTTTATTGCAAATCTCAGTATGGAGAGTTTTATGAATTGCCGCTTTTACTAAAAAAGTCAGTAAAATCGCACTGAAAACAAAAAACTTCAGAGCAAAGAGTTTTCCGCAATTTTTCATTTTTTCCGATGGAATTTTCTAAAACCGTTTCCTAGTGCTCACCTACACCGTCATAAGAAGCTACTGTGAATTGTAGAGATTTTTAGCTTTTACTGCTTGGGCTATATATAGATACAATATAAATATTTATTAAATCTAAATATTTATTAAATCTCTTTTTCGCACAACTTAAGTTAAGGAGGCGAATTGGATTGGCACGCAAGATACTTGCCTTTGTAAGCATTAGAGCTGGCAAACTATCGATAGTGACCCCATTCGACATTTTCGATATTTAAAAAAAAAAAAATTCGATAATATTGTGACGAGGTTAAAACAGCGTCAGCATTAGATCGCGGCAGAGAGCCGGCCGGCGCCGGAAGAGCTGCATAATAATAAGTGTATCATATAAGAATGCAAATCATAGGCATAAGTATATTGTATAAGAACGCAAATGAAGTGAAAATATTAGTTTCATAGTTATCAGTATAGATTATAAGAGTACCATGGACTAGAAATGTCATTTATATATAATATATTGGGTTAGTAAATAGATAAGTAGCCACGAAGGCGTGAAAAGGTCAATCGTCGTAATTTGTAAGCTCAGCTGACGAGAGAGAGAGGGAAATAGGCATGGTCGCGAGCCCGAAAAGCTCAAAGTGAGCGCACGGTCGGCGCAGACAAAGAAAATGCTCAAGACCGAAGGCCGCGCCGTTGAGTGGCACTGATCGGTTGCAGCCGATGCGCCCACGCTACGGCGAATTAAGTCAAAGAAGCAGTATTAATTAGGCTACGCGGTCGAGTGAAAAATCACTTAGTCCGGAACATTCGAATCGAACGCACGCAATTACATAGTCGACAAATAATTGTAAATTCGTAACGCGGTATAGTGCCGCCATTGTAAAAATAAAACGGTTGTGAAAATTCCTAAGACAAACGTGTTTTCGGTATTCGCAAATAAACAATTATTTCACAGGAAAGGAGACGCCACCAATTGACGCCAAGCGACATTGGGATTTTGGAGAAGGTAGGAGATCCGAAATACAAACGGTATTTCAAGGTCATTAGGATCAGCCCCTTGTCATTCCCTTCTATTGTGACGTTTACCACGCGCATTCACGTAGGCCCGAAGGTGCATTTTCCATGGCTACCGGATATCCGTAGCCATGTATGTTGATAGCTTCCTCGAAAGCGTCGATCCGAGTCGGATCCCCAGAAGCGCGATAACGATTCCCTTCTGGCGGATTAAGTCCACTCCGGATACTCCCCTACAGACACAGAACATTCCTATCAGATACCCATTAATAGCCCATTCCAGCCTTGCCTACCTCGTCCCAGTAGATTCTTACAAATTTTCTTGTAAGTGTCGACCCTGGACGCCCCGAGTTATACCTCGGCTCCCATACTTCCTTACAAAGGAATAAATTATAGCGAGTGTTTCGAGCTCGCAACTACGATATTTTGACTCCGCCTCTGTGTTCCGTTTTGAGTAATAAAATATTGGGTGCCATTTGCCGTCACTCTGTTTTTGCATTAATATTGACCCGAACCCTAGTGCGCTCGCATCACAGTGCAGTTGCGTTTCGTCAAAAGGATTATACACAACTAATATTAGCGATTTTAATAAATTATTTTTAAGCGTTTTAAATCTGTCTTGTTCTGTTTTTCCGAACGAAAATTTCTTGTCCTTTTTTGTAAGGTCATAAAGTGGCTTGGCTATCAATGAGAAGTTTTTTACAACGCATCTAAACTATGAGCAGAGGCCCAAAAATCTTTGAACGTCGCGTGTTTTTTTTTTTTGGATAATGAAATTTTCTACCGCTTTTCTCGGCATATGAAAGTCGCTGTGGCGGACAATTGAATGGTTTTTCTTGGTCGAAATTGATTTTCTTTTCCACTTAGTCTCTGGTGTATTTAGGTATGGAGCTTTTAAGTGGAACTCTTCGAATATGAATAATAAATTTAGTTTTAAGGTGTTGGCTACAATTTGATTCTACATTCACGTCATATTTTTTATTAACATCTGGATATGCCACAGGCAATGTGGTGAAATTATTTCTGGTCTCTATTTGGACTATATTTTCAATGTAAACTTGCTCTTTTTCTGTTTGGAACTCAATATCTATCTTCTTATTTTCCAGGTTCTCATTATCTGTTTGATACTCATTTTCAAAACTATTATTTTTAATTTCATATTCATTTTCAAATCTATTGTTTGGTTAAGCAGCAGATAAAATATAACGTCGATTGCCCTGCGCGGCAAATATTCAAAAAGTTAATACTTTTGCGCTTCACGCAACTATCTATATACCTGTTTATCGGCGTATGTATATTACTTATTCTTTCGTACTTAATATTCATAGCGGCCGGCACATAGATGTTGCCGACGCACAGTGGCCCGTTCGTTGTTACTAGCGGTGCAAAAATCATAACTTTTAAACGGTATAAGATATTTAAAAAATTTAAAAAGAATTGGATAGTATGCTCAGATATCCATGAAATAAATGTACACTTATTAAAATCGGTTAGCTGGTTCACTCAGGATCGATGTCCAGTTGTTATTGATAATAAATAATACAACTAACTATAAATAACAAGAAAAACTTTAAATAATGTAGAATATAAAAAATTTAAGAAATTATTGATATTAATTCATTGTTAGAATGCTGTCCATATATGCCTCCATATTGCCGCTAACTAATGCATAATAGGCTCAGCATCTCCTCTGAATATTCGGTTCGAAATGCTTAGACTGTTTTTGTATGCCTAAGAGAAGTGATGAGGAGATGAGAGGTGGTACAGAGCATGGTAAAAAGATCCATGTTTCCTCGCTCACGAGATATTTTGCAAGTGTTTCCGTATCTGTACCTCCTGTAGTCCTTGTTCTTGGATTCCTGGGCTTTTTTAGATAACTCTCCCATCGATAAAATCTGCTTTTCTATAAGCTGCTGTCCATGGTCCAACATTTTATAGATTGTAGGTGTCAGATGCTTATCTGGGTACTGATAACGCAGTAAATTCCTGGTTTCCTTGGCGTATATTCCATATTCCATATTTGGTTGCATCCACTTTTTCGCCACAGTTGAAAACATTAAGGATTGTTTTAAATATGCTGATGACATTTCGCTGCATTCCTTTGCATATAGCACATATCTTCGTCAATGAAATACCTGTGATTGCATTTAGAACTTTTCCATCGATCATGGTCAGGCAGCAGTCAAAGCCGATTTGAATATGCTTCCCTTGTGTTGTTTCTACACGGCACGGTTGCAGTGCAGTTCACGACAGGATCTGGGCTTTATATAACCCTTGCAGGCTAATTTTGCGTTTTCTACAAAACAATAAACCCATAGTAAGAATCTGTCTTGTAACGGATGCATGTGCACGTCTACCTGTGAACACAAATGGGATCTGGTGCTCTGTGATTGGTACCCACTACCTGCAAAAGGACGAGCATGCGATCCGAAATTGCTTACATATTCTAACGGTTCACTTTTGACTTCACTACCTGCCTCAAAAAATATAGGTTTTTCGTTAACATGTTGATTTACTTAAAACAGATTTTCTCAAAAGATCGCAAATTATCGCAATGAATTTTTCTAAAATATCTTTTAGATATATCCACTGAACTTATAAATCGTAATGCGGACACGGGACTCAGCAGGAATCTTTTACCTTTTCTTTACCGAAGTCAGAAAATAGGGTATAAAAGTAGTCTTTTAGTAAAATGCTTTCGCTCAGTTACAAACTAAAATTTCGAAAACTCTTGTTTAACGTATTATCTTCAAAATTAGTCCACCTATCCAAATCAGTCAAAAGATTAAAAATCAGAGATGTATTGCGATTGCCACATCTTGTCAAAGTTCAAATTACAAACTCAAAAATATGACAAAAACTCAACAATTGAAAAATGTCCGACTTTGAACATGAATAAAATCCAAATTAATGGACCGAATCAATGAAACAAACGGATTTGTGCTAGTTGGGATATTCTCTCTAGAATAGAATAAAAAATTTACCAAAAGGCGGCAACGAATTTTCGACTTTTGCAACGCTAGTAACAACGAACGGGCCACTGTGCGACGTCGCTTTTATCATTACATTCGCTTTTGTATCGCTTTGGATCACGTTTCGGTCTTTATATCTCGCTTACATTTTCTCTCGCAAGCATTGAAATTCGTGCAATTGTTTTAATTTAAAGAACAATTGTTGTAATAACACTAAATTAACATTGAACAATAATATAAACTAACTCTTGTTTTTATTTCGCTGGCAAAAAATTTTGCTAGCTAAACAACTATCATTTTCAATTTGGCGTTCATTTTCAAAACTATAATTTTCAGTTTGACATTCATTTTCAAAACTGTCATTTTCAAATTGACTTTCATTTTCAAAATAGTCATTTCCAGTTTGACATTCCATTTCAAAAATATTATTTTTAGTTTCGCATTCATTTTCAATACTATTATTTTCAGTTTCACATTCATTTTCAAAACTATTATTTTCAGTTTCACATTCATTTTCAAAACTATAATTTTCTATGATTTTATCACTTACAATTTTAAATTTACATAGATTCATAAAATGTCTTCCCAACACAACCTCGTACCCCATCGACTCGTTTTCAACTATTAGTAATTCAAAGTTAATTTTAATTTTGTTGACTAAAATATAGCTCGAAAGCTTTCCCAAAAACATTTAATTTGCTGTTTTAATCCAAAATATTCTTCATTTACTTTCTTCAGCATGGTAAGCTTTGGTATTAATATCGTTAACAATATTTTCAAGACTAAAACTACTTCGCATATTTTCTTCATTTAGCCTTAATTAATTTTCCTTAATTCTATTTTTAAATTGAAATAATCTTCCGACTTTTTTATTTCTTCCTCATTAAATTTTTTTTTTTTTTTTTTGTATGCACGATATTTTCATGAAGCTTACTGGGGTCCCCGAGTAGATGTGGCAATCTAAGGACATGGGTATTTTAGTATTATTATTATATTAATATAGAAGTTAAATCACCTTACATATTAATTTTTCGTTTTATTCTTTCAGTCACTACACTGTGCGATCCTGTTTTCCACGCTGCCACATCCATACCAAGCCCCTTTTTCGCGTTTTGGCTAACGGCATTCTGCAGCGAAGTGTCCCACGAAGTTATAATTAAAACAGCGTGCTGTTGCAGTTGACTTTTCTTTCACATTTTGTTTGCTCGATATCATGAATTTGTTCGACATCGTTATTTTCCCGAATGCTTGTATGTTAGAAGCTGGCGTGGAACGGTGAAACATTGCATATGTTGCTGTCTGCGTAAGTTAGCATTTGGGATGCCTTTGATGATCCCGTCTATTACTTCGTCATTATCAATTTTAAGCTGTGCCGCTAAAGTCATGTTGTCGTTAAAGTAGGCGGAAAAATTTTCATCGTGTTGCCTGATTCTCATTTCGTATTTACGACGTAACGACACTTTGCTCTACTTAACGAGATATGTTGACTCCATTATGCCCAGTAGTTCGTCAACAGGCATTGACCAATGCGCATCCCCTAAATGCAGCCAAGTTACGGCCTTGCCAGTTAATTTCGACATCAGTAACATTCGCAGTGTCTCGTCGCTTAGCTAATGAATTTTTGCAATTACTTTGAATTGTGAAATCCAAACACTGACATGGGATACACTTTTTATCGAGCTTTAAAAAAAACCTCGATTGTTTCGATGTATCGAGATTTTGCAGTAAATTTAAATATCATACATGTATGCAAAAAAAAAACATAAAATAACACTATAAATAGCTTAATAAGTGAGCTTTTATGCATAAGTCAGACCCTTGATAATATTAAATTAAACTTTCATAATTATTTTGAATTTTAGCTGTATTTTAATGGTTTTTTAAACTTAAAAACAACATAAATGAAAGCCAAAAAAAAATTGATATCATTCATAAGAAATCACAATTCTGAGATCCAGTCATTTTTGTTAAGAAATGTCAGGATATTGACATTTTGTGGGTCAAATGTAGCACTTCTTATACTATCGAAACAATCGAACTATCAAAGAAAAAACCTCGAGGTTCTTGGCAGCAAGGATAACCTCGATAGTATCGACAATGGCTCGATAGTTTAACATCACTATTGCGCTCCCTTTATTTGCAATTTCCTTTTCTTTTTCTTGAATAGAATTTTTCAGTTTGAGTAATTCTAACTGTGATTTTAATGTTTGTATGTCTCTTTCTTCTAATTCTTCTGCGCTTTGCGCATCTGTTTCGTCATGTAGTACGTTTGCGCTTTTAAGGTTGAGTACAGACGCTTCAACTGTCACCTGTCTGTCACCATCTTGTAGCGATGTCTTGTGGAGTCTCATCAATTTCACTACTTGGGGGTCGTTCAACTCGCACTTCCACCGGAATTTTATTTAGCCTTGCTGCTATTGCCGCTTTGTTTCCAGTTTTTGGCAGATGTAGGTATATCCCACTTCTGAGGGTTAAACAATTTCGTTTTGCACAGTTTGCCGGTTTTTTTTTTATGGAATAATCTTCTTCTGCTGTTCGTCTTTACATTTTTACTCGTTCTATATTTTTGTCTTACAGTAAGTTCTTCTTATTTTAAGCTATTAATATTTACATTTTACTTATTCCGTATTCTTATTACACAATCAGTGTACCCGTGCAATTGGTGTTTCTTATTATAAACACAGTGTGTCTCAAATGTATGTTAATGCTGCTATAAATATCAGTTATTACTGCTACAATATGTATGTATATAATGTAAACTTATCATCACACCCGCCCGACGGGGAATTAATCCCGGGTCACCCGCGTTACGGGCGGATATATTGACCACTAAATCGGGAGCACTATTATGTATGTAAATATGTTTAAATGTGTGTACGCCGGTGACAAGTCTCTTGGTGGCGTGAAAATGGATGGGAAAGTGATTTTTACTTTTCTCTTTGTTATTAAACAAATCATTTAAGAAACGAGTGGCGAAGCACAAACGGATTGCTAGTATATTATATAATAATGGTTTCCTACTTACCCTGCTAGTATATTATATAATAATGGTTTCCTACTTACCCGAGTTCACTTGAGCACCTTCAGCAACATTGTTATTGTGATTAACACTTCGATGCGTTATGCTTTGGAATGTATTGAATGTAGCGGATGAATTATTATCCATATACAAACGACTGTTTGCCTCCAGGGTAGAATATGACATTACAGAGGCATTTCTTTCATCTTTTGTTTCAGCTGCCTGAACGTTCTCTGTATTTTTTACAGGTCTTGCTTTATTCCGATATACAAAAATTAGTCCAAATATGACCAGCAGTAATACGATGACACAGGCGATAACTGCCACATTAGTGCGAACCTCTAAGCTTTCCTGCCCTTCCACGGTCTCCAACTCACAGTATGGTT
Source organism: Mulgravea parasiatica (assembly GCA_037075045.1). Classification (NCBI taxonomy): domain Eukaryota; kingdom Metazoa; phylum Arthropoda; class Insecta; order Diptera; family Drosophilidae; genus Mulgravea; species Mulgravea parasiatica. Next base: position 11,759 of record JBAMCR010000558.1, read on the forward strand.
GTTTACCACTCCAAGTACCAACCTCTGTACACTTTCGAAGATACTGTCCAATCCGGTTATAGTTGGGTAAGCAATGATATTCAGCTGATCCACCATATAGGGTGGAATCATTAATAACAATAACACGTCCATTATTAATAGCCAGTGGCCGGCCACAATCTACAGCTATGTGTATAAAATATTTTTACTAATATTTAATCATGATTTAAACTATACTTACGTCTACAGGTGGGGCTATTGCCAGCCCATTTGCCATTCTTTTCACAAATCCGAATCTTATTTCCAATTAAAGTACGACCCTTGGCACAAGTGAAAGTTGCAACCGAGCCAACGACTAGTGTTCCTACGTTCACTATTAAGCTATCGCTCGAAATGGGTTCCTTGCACACTACCTCAAAACATTTCGGTACTTCTTGGCTCCAATTGCCGTGTTCCATACACAAGCGTCGCGAGACTCCGTCAAGTTTATAATTTGAATTGCATTCATATAAAGCAGCAGCCCCATAGTATGTAACATTTGTAACCAGCGTCACTTTGCCATCAGTTATATTTTCAGGCAATCCGCACTCCACATCTTGAAATATACATGGTTTCAGGCCTAATTCTTATATATGTTTAATATACAGACACTTATTACTCACATACACATTGAGGTATAACACCGCTCCACTTGCCATTATCTGTGCAAGTAGATAATGCCTCGCCAACCATTTTGTAACCACGCTCACAGCGATATTTTGCTAAGGCTCCAATTCTAAAATGTTAAAGGAACATAAATTATACATTTGTATTATAATTGTAATGATGGTGACAAGACGACTTTACGTACAAACATATATACATACATACTACACTTCTGCATGCGTACATTCATTGCAAAGTCCATAGTACTGAACAGTTGTGAAGTGTAGGCACAAATACTGCACGGTTTCTTAGCTGTGCAAAGTGGTGCCATATCAGCAATTTAGTTGCTAGATCTACCAATTTATAAAATGGACTTGCAACTTTTTTTGAAAATGCAATCAGTCACAAATTTGGCAATTTTTAAAGTCTCTTTAGCAAATTTAAGCTATTTTTTTGAAAACAATACACTATGTTACGTGAACTGACTTTTCAACAGGTCGCCCACCTATCAACGGGCAAAATTCCACGGACCGGCCCTGACTTTAAATGAGAAAGCAGCGGATTTCTTTCCTCTGAATGAAGCCCTCCCCGCCATATTTTCATCAGCTCCCTTCTATGCTAACTGCTATCTAATCCTGGCTAACATTTTCCTTCATCCCACACATATAAATTGATTTACACGATAATTTTTCGTTTCAAATTACTTTTCAATTTTTGCAGAAATTAAACTTAATTACAAATGTCAAGAAATAAACAAAACAAATATGAACAAAATAAAACAAAAATAAATAAATGAATGAAGTAACAAGCATAATAATAACTATTATGCCTAATGCTGCGTTCAGATCTGTCACGAAAACCATTCACACTTGTCTTGGTCACGAAAGTGGCAAGCAAGAAAATACTTTCAGTATTAGTGGCAAGGTTGTATGACCGTTTTTACTGCGCCAAATCAGCAGTTTTACTAATTCGCGCATGCTGATTTTTTTTATCATACACTTTCTGAATATATCGAACCGTTTTTCATGGTATCGAATCAAATAATCTTTAAATCTTGGCGGCAAATTCGAAAAAAAAACAAATTATTCCAGAAGCACCGATATGACCACAGGTCTGAACGCGGCATAACGAAAATAATTAAACTAGTTCATTTGAGCATCTAACCAAAAAACTAAGAAAACATCGAGATCGTCAGTCCAGTAACTCTGTAAGCAACGTGACGCAACGCGCTTACGCTAATCTTATATTATATATAAAAATGAAATGCCAAATTTCTTGCTTACAACCTTGCTCGAGATTAGCTGAACCGATTTCGCCAATTCTTATTTTAGAATATTTCTTGAAGAACAAGAAGTAACATGGTGGGGAGGGGGGACAAGAATTGAAAAAAGATTGCTTGCAAATGTCTAAAATCATTTTTTTTTTTTACTACCATACAACAGATTCATCAATGTAATTGTGATGTTAACATCATACAAAACTAAATTTAAAATTGTTGAGCACTGTTACAATAATGTTGTTCTGGCTGACGTTTTAACAAGTCAACATCTGAAATATTATATATCTAAAAAATTCGTTTACTAAAGAGAAAAATATAAACAAAAAAGGCGGCGGCCAGATTTAGGATGGTAATCAAACAAAAAATATCAGTCAACATAAAAAATTCGAATAAAATATTTTTAAAGTCAATTCCACATTAATATCACTCAAAAACTAATTAAAATTTTTTTGGAGATATTACATTAATGTTCTTCTGGCTAAGGTTTCAATAAGTCAACATCTGAAATATATCCGAAAAATTAGTTTACTAAAAAATTTAAATAACCACAAAAAAAAAAAAATTTTTTTTCGAAAAACTTCTAATTCTATTTTACCACAAATTGCTATACAATTTTTATGCCTTCTAAAAGGCGGCGGCCAGATTTACGCAACCATATTGAATGCAAAGGTTAAAGGCGAAGACCTTTTCATACCGCGCATAGGATATAGGATTATTTCTTGAGTCCAGCTGGGATGCCAGCGTGCAAACCGGGGGCTGTGGCCACTGATGGAGCCCCGTCTCTGAACGAGCTCCCCAGTGTATCCAGTGGAAGAGTGAAGCGGAAGGGGGAGTTGCAGCAGCGAGGAAGATGAAGAATGCAATTTCTTTATCTTGAGTAGCTGATGCAGGATTGAGTGTGGATGGTGCTGATGGTGGCAAGAGTGATACCAGCAGCATTGTCAGTGTGAATATGGAGGATGCTGCTTCAGTGCATCCTGCTCCAGGAAAGGCTAAGTGGAATGTTAGTTGATAGTGCGGTGGAGGCGTCTGTCCCCACGGGCAGACAGTTGCCTATGAAGCGCAAGGGGTGCACCGTAGAGCAAATGAAGGCCATCACCCAGGGTGTGATTGAGCATTTCCTGGCTGCTGGGATCCAGGGAACAGCTCTGGGTGGCCTAGTAGCCTACTTATCGGAGATGGTAACCCTGCTTTTTAAACAGGTAGCAGAAAATGAGCGGCCCAAGGGGAAGCTGGAGATATGTCGCCATAGTGCCAGTAGTGGCGCTACGGATGGCCCTTATGCTGTCGCAGCACCAGTGGGGGCTCCTAAGCGTGTTCCAGGTACCAAAGGAGGACCTGGTCTTTAGTAGTACGCAGCAGAGATGCTGGTAAGACCGCTAAAGATGAGGTGGATAAGGTGGTGAAGGAGATAGATCCGACCCTTGGCGTCCGGGTACATGAGGTAAAACCTCTGCGTGATGGTGGATCGTTGATACGTACCCCATCCGTAGCTGAACGGAGAAAAATAGCCGCGAATGCCAAGTTTGGTGAAATGGGATTGGATATAAAAATAAATGAGAAGCTGGGGCCAAGAATTGTTGTTAGGGCCGTTCACTCCCAGATCACTCCTGACGAGTTCATGGGTGAGCTGTATGAGTTGAATCTCAAGGAGTCAGTGTCCCTTGAGGCCATTAAGAAAGGTGTCCGCATGGTCAGTAGGCCATGGTCAGTAAATAGCGTTGCAACGGTCAATGTTGTGCTAGAAGGCGATGGCTTGGCCATGCAAATTTTGCTCGATATCGGCCGCTGTTACATCTAGTGGTTTTCTTTCCGCTTGAGGAACTTCGATCCGGTTCCGATCTGCTTCCGTTGTCTAGGCTTCGACCATAAAGTCGCTAAATGCAGGGCCAAGCACGATGTTTGTCGTCGCTGTGGCCAGATGGGCCATCGGGTAGCGAAGTGTACCAATGCACTTCACTGCCGCAATTGTGCATTCAAGGGAATGCCGTCTGAGCATATGATGATGTCTCCAGCGTGCCCTGTATATAGGACGATTGTTGCGAGTGTAAGATTGAGATTGTGATCGCGGACACCGCCATCGAAAATGAAAGTATTGGGGGTAATTCCTGGCGCACTCGAGGCGCGAATTGGGTCCTTTATGGGCAGAATGTAAGAGAGGCGACAACGCAAGTTCCGCTTGGCACCTTCAGTGTTATGAGTGTAGACGAGCAGGTCGTATGTGTGAAGAGGTGGATAACTAGCGTGACTGATGGCATGCTAGATAGGAACTGTCAGGAAAATAAAAGGCATGTGAAGTGGTGGACGAATGAGTTAAGCTTGAAAAGGAGGATGCTTCGAACTCTGCGGAAGTGATTCCAAAGAGCACGATCATCCAATGCAGCTCAGAGTCGAGTATAGGCAGTGTATGCATGAGTACAAAAACATGCTTGTAAGTGTAAAAGAAATGGAGTAGCGTTCATTCGTGGAATGCAACAAACACGACCCCTGGGGTCGTGTTTCTAAAATAGTTAGGGACAGAGGTAGGGCTGTATGCGTGAGCTCACTTCATGTCGGAAGCTCCCAGCTAACGTCATGGAGTGAGTGTATGAATGCTCTATTATATGAATTTTTCCCTCGGGGGGGGGGGGAGACAGGAAGTTCCAACAAGTGTGGAGCTTCCTGTTGAACCACTTAGGGAGAGTGAATTGGCGGCGGCTTTCACGAGTGTAAAGTCGAGGAAGTCGCCTGGTATGGATGGTTTCTCCTGTGAAATGTGCAAGTGTGTCTGGAATTCAATTCCTGAATATATGAATGAACTATATGGGAGGAGTATGAGTGAGGGATACATTCCCAGAGAATGGAAGTGTGCTAAGATGGTGGAGCTCTTAAAGTCTCCCGATAGGGTCAGGAGTAATCCTTGATCCAATCGAGGCATCAGTCTCTTGCCAGTTCTTGTAAAAGTTCTAAAGGGTGATTTTTTAGCTATTATCTTTTTGGCAACACTGGTTTAAATAGCCGACGCACGTTTCGTGTTTTGTAAAACTGGTAAACATCTTCAGCTTGGTCTATAATTTAATCATGAATCGTCTTACAAATGAACAACGCTTGCAAATTATTGAATTTTATTATCAAATGCGTGCTCTCTTTTTACCGAAAAATTGTGTTCAGGGGCGAAGCTCATTTTTGGCTCGATAGGTTCGTAAATAAGCAGGATTGTCGATTTTTGAGTGAATGTCAGTCAGAAGCCTTGCAAGAGCTACCAATGCATCCACAAAAAGTCACAGTTTGGTGCGGTTTATGGGCTGGTGGCATCATT
>JBAMCR010000559.1:0-16947 GCA_037075045.1 Mulgravea parasiatica
GTGAGAGAGTTAAGGGCCAGGACATTAGCGGCCACTGGAACATTGGCATCCACTGCCTTAAAGACACTATTGTTGTCTCCCTGAATAACTGTTCCACGACCCGCTGGGAATTTAAAATGATTGTTATAACTTTAATTTCTAAAAATTTTACTTTAGCTCACATGTAATTTTGTTTCCAATTAGGTTTCCAACATTCTTTGAAAGTACACGACTGGAACCGCCTCCAGATCCACCAAGAAGACCTCCGGTAGAACCACCACTCACTCCATCAACTACTCCGGTAAAAGAGTTTAGAAGCAAAGCATTAGCGCCTACTGGAACATTTGCATCAACCAATTTTACAATGTTGTTGTTGTTTCCCTTAATCGCAGTTCTACGACCCGCTGTAAAAAGTTGCTTGGTTAGAAAATTGGGTTTCTTCTAGGCGAAGAATAAGTTACTCGTTATTGCGTTGCCCACAATATTTCCAGCGTTGAGCAAAGACCCACTAGAACGCTTTGAAGTTGAAGATTCCTTCGTGAGGGGCACATCGGCTTCCACCAAATTGGCAACTATATTGCCTTGCTCTAGAATTAAATTAATTATGTTGAATTTGCACTTATTATTTGGGCTTTCGTTGCCCGTTTGTTTACTTACGTGTCAACGAATTTTGTGCATGCGGGGATGAACGATTAAGTGCCGTTAATAAACTCATTATAACTACTTTGGACACGCCCATTTTCAACAGGCGCACGATCCAACTGTGCCTCGAAGCTGCACAGAAGCCACTAGGATGTCCCTCTGATATTGACGTTAGGCTGTCCAGCAACGAGTTGATCAACGTAGAAAACCCATTGATTTGGAGTAGGCGAATGCCTGACTTATCGCCGTTATCCTTGGAACCCACTGCAAATGCAGGAGAGTATCAATTAGTAGGTACTCGATACGGGAATCTCATTTCATTCATTTCTCGTCAGTTATAAGTTCGTTAACGTTTAATACTTTACCCCGCTATTTTATTTAGATTTATTGTCTATAGTATTCGCTACTCGTTGTTGTTGGTTTTACTTGTAACATACTCCTCGCTACTTTAGACGAACTAATCGTTATTTTCCATGCAATCGTTTCGCCACTCGCTACCCACTTCTTTAGCCCTGCCAATCGCTTACTCGTTACTTTTGCAATCGCTACTTACTTTCAATTAGATTTCGCACAATATTGTGAGCTTCAGCCTGAGAAGCGCCGCACACTTGCAAAAGAGCATTCAATATGGCACTAAGCTCCTTAAGGGACCTCAAGTGCAGGAACTCGTTGATGGACTGGCGATCACCCTTGATCAGCGAATGCTTGGCATCCGCCTGCAAGGCTGTACGCGTGCTACGGCTACCAGGGACCAGGGCTGCAGTGTCCTGTCTGACGGTGCCTGTGCTTTTGATAAGTTGCACCACTTGCTGTTTGGAGCATTCGATTTTATTGAAAGTGCACAGCGCTAGGAATGACTTCAGGCTAAGCGTCAAGCTATTCTTATCGCTGGACTTGCTAATATTCTTGATGATGCGCTCACAGCTGGCATCCTTGGCATTGTTTCCGATCAGCACATCAATGATGACATCCATGCCCAGCTGTAGCAATATGGCGTCACTTTGCTGCTCCGTTGGTTCGATTTGTCGAAGCGATTTCACCGTCAACTGTTGAGCTGCAGATAGCTTCACATTGCGCGCCTGCATGCTGGCCAGAAGCAGATCGGCCAGATCCTTGGCAGCCAAATGGCCAATATTACTGGTACGACTTCCCGATGAGAGGTAGCCGCCTGATCGTTTGGTCGGTTTCGCCTCAGCCGGAATGAGAAAGCAGGTTGATAACAATAGAAAAACCTGTAAACGCCACATGCTAACTGATCTTATATAAGCTTTAAGTTCTTTTCTTTTATTTTATATTTTGTATTTTCACAATCCGTATCGAATTAAATTCCCACCGATTTCACTTTATAGCACCTTCGGTGAACGCGACCCGTGAGCTTTGATATTATTCAATGCAATGCCACCCGCTTTTATGTTCGAATCGAGTTCTTTGTGTTGATTTTTATCGTTTTATCGTCTTCATTGCGAGACGCTGCGAGCAATTGCTGCTCTGCACTTGAATCTACTGATAGTCAGCTAAACTAAAAGATAGTCATATTATCTTAAAATCGTGTTATATACTCTATATACTGTGTATGGTATATGGTATATGGTATATTGGTATGTCGCAAAACGTGACCACACTTTGTCGCCCAAAAATCCAAAACGATTAAAATAGAACTCTACAACAAGAAATAAATATAAAACAATCAATTTTTTTTTTGTATATTGTGTCTTTTGCTGTTAATTGTCTTTAAGTTAACTCTGTAGATTTTTCACGTTATTTTCTTTTCTTCTGTCTTTCATTTAATATTCTGATTTTCTTTTGTTTTCTTTTTTTGCTTTTTTTTTGAATGATTTGCATTCCACTTGTTTATCTCGATTTTTGATTATCAAGTTCCTGCTTTAGCTTTTACTTATAACCAACAGTCTTTCATATTATATTATTATTATAATATTGTAGTTAACCATGAACTGTAAACTGTATATGGTTGACAGAGCTCTAATGAATCAATCGCACAACAGTTCAATAAAATAAATAATAAAAAAAAATTAATTTTATAAATATATGAACAAAATATATTTTGTGAATTTAGTGAAAATATAAGTTTGTTCTATAATATAATTTTCTTTTTTTAATTAAAATAAACTATTTTCAATTGGCTTGCAATATATAGTATATGCCGTATATAAAAAAAAAAAACAAAATAAAAAAATAAACAACTCAAATTAAACACTTAAGACATTTATTATAAAATTATGAATTTAAACAATTTTCATATTCCAGTTTTATTATTGTCTATTAAAATTGTTTTTTCCGAAATTTGTATGGAACCGTATTTATGTATTTAAAATTAGGAGTTTAATTTTTTATTTTCTTAATAAATATTAAATATTTAGAAAGCATTTCTGTTTTGAAAAGTGAAATCAAATCAATTACTGATAAACTTTTAAGAATTTTAATGCTTAAATCGTTTTATTTATTTAGTATTTGGCTATCAATATATTTTTTATTTTTTTTTTATTTGCTATTTGAATGGAATAAATTAATAACATATAATTAAGTTATTAATCGCAAACTTGGAAAATAGTTTGTAATGTTAAATCAGTTTAAAAACACAATGAAATATCTGTGGCATTCGTTTGTGATCAATTAATTCATTCATTATTCAAAAAGTATGAGTCGAGTATTCAAATTCAAATACTCAGCACTTTTTTGAGCTGAAAGCAGCAGCTGAAGAAAAGATACGTTAAAGCCAAAAGAATTTTCGGAGCAATTGTTTCTTGTATTGTATGTTAATCAATTGCTTTTTGGAGAGACGTGCCCTGGAGCCGAGTGGATAATGAATTTTGAATGAACCGATTTCCGCATATAGATACATATGTTAGTATTAAACAGAGAGTTTTCTATAAATGCTGAATTCGACTCCAGTTGAAGGTCAGTTCGATTTTTCATTTCAGCAATAAGCGTGCCCAATATGTACGATAATCAACGCTTTGTTGTTGTCCTGCTTGTTGGCCTGGCTAGTGGCACTTGGCTATTAGCTGAGACCACAGCACAGACCTTTAGCAACGAGGATCGCGGCTCTATACTCAAGTTTATGGATATAATATTAAATTTTCTGGAATCTGAATCGGTTAATGCCACAACCACAGAGAGTCCAATTAACTCAACAACCACGGGCATTGGAGAAAGCACAGAGGCAACGAGTACCACAACTATAAGTAGCGAGAGCACCGATCCAACGAGTAATACAACTACATCTAGCGAGAGTTCAGATCCAACGAGTAGTCCAACTACAGTTAGTGAAAGTACCGAGTCAACGAATAGCACGTCAACAAGTAGCGAGAGCACCGAATCAACGAGTGAGAGCACTACAACTGCAACAAGTACCAGCACCCAGACTAGTATTATCGCACCCATAAGTCAACGAATTTGCTTTAAGCGAGTGTGTTACAAGTTTATACATGACAAAGGTTTCATATTTTAAATCATACTCGTTTATTTGTATATATTGTATTTTATTATTCTAATAAAATTATTTTCTAATCTGAAAATGCCGTTACACTCGTTATAAACTAGCCAAAAGCAACGAATATATTTAAAACTGGCCAGCTACTCGTTGGTTGACAATGCATTTTCAAGATTATCGAGTATCAATCATTTGAATATATTCTATGTTTGACTCTCGTTGTATTTCATTGTGATTGATTACATTTTCTGTGCAGAGCCAATTTGTAAAACACAAGCAACATTAGGCAAATAAAAGAAAAAACTAACCACAAAGTTGTGTCAAAAGTTTTGTCAGCCCGCTACCCGAGGACGAATTATTGCAATTAAAAGTTTTTCGAGAAGAGTTCTTAATGCTCTCAACTTGTGCGTTTATGTGCACAAGTCCTAATTGTGTCAAAAACTAAGAGTTTTACAACAAAATCACCTAAATACACAAGTATATATTGTACAATAGTATATACATATACAGATTGAAAAATGTATATATATGTATATATACTTAACAGAGAAACTGACAAACAAAATCCCCATTGGCAAAAGCTTTGCGGCTTTTCATTGAGTCGTAAACAAATGAAATTTAATTCGTTAAAAGATTTTCAGAATTTATTGCGCAAATAGTTGACGACGGCAGCCAACAAAGGGAATTCGCCTAAAAGGCAGCATTCGCTCGCTATATATACTATATACATACATGTGTGCATACATGTGTATGTATACACATATGGTATGTACATACGTGCACTTATCTGCTTATATCATACATGCGAATTGTTTGCACAAACAGCTACAGTTGCCGAGAGAAAACCACAAATATGAACACAGTTCAATTGCACGTGTTGGCGAGATCCCAGCGAGGGTTTTCCTTAAAAATAACACAACAGCGCGCAACAAGGACAACAACAGCGAGAGCGATAGAGAGAACGAGAGAAAATAAAATGCATCGAATTAAATTTTGTTAATACCGAAAAGAACATTAAACGGTGGCAAACTGTACGAAATTTTGATTAATTAATTAAGAAAGCACATAGTTTGCAATTTGAGCGATAATAATTAATAAAGTGGGCTTAATAAATTTATTAATTATTTAATCTTATTTGTTTTTTATTTTAATCTTATTTGTCTTTTATGCTCATTGTGAGACACTTTATTTAATTTACAATCGAACTTCTCCAACTCAAACCAATTTTTTTTTCCCAAATAAAAGTCGGATTATAGATATATCTATATATATTATAGTTAATATATTATATAATTAATTAAATCAACATCTTTCTTTCGAGTTCAACTTAAAGAAGCTCGACTGTAACGTATTTATTATTTGCAAATCAACAAAAATATGTTTTCGGTGCGCGCCTAAGGTTATGCAACACGAATGCTGCGAATGACTTTAACCGTTTTCAACCGGTTCAGCATAAAAGTATGCAACGGATTTTTATTTATTTCCCCATTCGGACCGTTCTCATTTATTTATTGCCTTTGATTATTAAAGCAGAAAGAAACTCCGCTCACGCAGCATATTAAAAATCATCTTTATTAAATTGTAATTGGATATTTGCACACAAAAATATTTATTTACATAAATATACATATACACATAGATACATACATATGTATGTAAATGTATATGTATGTATGTACATATATAAATTTATAAAAGTTTGTTGTTTTTCTGTTTTGCCTTTGACCATAAACAAGCAGCGTATTTTAACGCTTCCCCTTCTCCATTCCCCCTTCCCCCATTCCCCCTTTCAACCTTTCATTTGATGTCACTTTTGTCTGGCGGCACGTGGCCCACGGGTTTGAGGGTGGTTGAATTGGCTTTCAGTTTGGGATATTGCCATGGTAAGTATGTATATGTATGTATGTATGTATGTATATATATGGCCTTTGGCTTGGGTTTGGCTTTGGCTTTGGCTTTAAAGTCGCGTTTGTCCCATCGCATTGTTTATGATGTAATGAAACTAATTTAAAGTACTTCACGCACCAATCGGCTAATCCGACGCGTTGTGTGTGATAACTTCGTTAAGTTGTTGATAATAACACCGTCGGATAACGGCTGGTGGGGGCACGGGTGGCAGGGACTGAAATTTGGGGTAATTAAATATGCCACAGACACGTGACCGAAGCCCAATAAATGCTTCAATATCGTCATCAAAACTCCCAACAAAATTTCAATTATTTTTCCGTATATGGTACATACAATAATATTATTATATTTTTCCTATTATATTTAATTTTTTAAAATATAGTATATACTGAATATTATTATATTTGTAATATTTAATTTACAAAATTGTATTTCTCACAACATAAAACAATTTTATTAATTGCATTATTTTGGAATTTTCCAAATATTCCAAATATTCCAAAATTTTCATTTATTTTGAATTTATTTATTTTATTTGATTTAAAGAATATAATTGTTATAAATTATAATTATTTTTTTTCATTTCATTTTATAATTCAAATAAATGCAGAAATCTAAAATATAAATTTTTATATACAATACATATTTATTTATAGTCCGAATCCAAATCTCAATTTATTTATTATATTTTTTTTTTGAAATTGAAGAAAATATTATAAAAAAAATTAATCGCGTGGAAATCCTGAAGATTCGTTCAGCGAAAAATGGGAAAACCTCAAAGAGAAAATATAAAATAAAATAATATATATACGCATATGTATGTATGATATTGTATGAACTCGTATGCTATAATGTATGTATGCTGTGGACATATCCTGCATATCCTTTTGCTATCGCACTGTAAATTTAATCATTTATAGCGCGGCTGCTGCGTTTTATGATGACACGAGCTGTTGTTATACCCTGTAGCCATTGACAGTGGCTTCATAGGGTATTCCATAGTTGTGCCAGCAATAAGATTTTAATGTACATAAAAAGTAAAAGTAATTAAATTAGTAAAATCATTAATTGTATTAATTATTTTAGAAGACTGCAACCATTAAATTTTAAATAAAAACTATAACAAATAATTTAAATAAATATTTTAAACTTTTCTTACAAATAAGTATTTAATGGTTTTTAATAAAGAGAGTATCTATGAGTCGACCAATTGCCAATTGAGTTTTCTTTTTGTACTTTAAAGGACATGCTTTCCTTTATGAGAGCATAAAAAGCGTCATTTGAACGCCAAATGAGCCTCATCATTGCGCGTATTGGCAACAACATCGATAACATGCTTCAAAAAAAGTGTTGCGAGTGTTGTTGTTGTTGTTGTTGCAAGTGTTGTTGTTGTTGTTGTTGTTGTCGTTGTCATTTGATGGCTTTGTGCGTTGCTCGAATTTAGTCATGCCCTGAACCCATCGAAAATGGGCATCAAGGATATTATGAGGCTGCGCAAACGAGAATCAGGATCAACGTCGATTTGTCCCTTGGCCTGAACAACAAGCATGTCCTTTAGCCATCATTCCCGCAATTAAAGGAGTTGGGCAAGAAAAATTATAATGTTGTAGTTTCAATATTAAATCAAAGGCTTGCTTCTACTCGTATGTTTGTAAGTATATTGAATAAAAAAAATTGTAAATCAAAACTTTTTCAATCTAAACAAATTAAAAAAAAAAGTTTTAAAAACAAATTAAATTTATTCGAATGAAAAACAAAAATATATTATAATTCGTTGGACAACAACCTATTTTTTATTTGTTTCAAATTAATTTCGAATATTTTTGCACATGTTTGTGGATTATGGAACTGAATACGAGGGTATCTAATAGTCGATCAATCCCGACTGCACAACTCTTACTTGTTATTTTATACAATTGCGTTCAAATTTTATGTGACGAGCAGCGGGCGAGGCAGCTTAACGACAACAACAGCTGCTCCACTTCCGGCTCCCAGCCCCTTCCCTCTCTTCCTCCCCGTCCCTGTCCCTTTCTCTATATGTGATTCACTTGTGCGTAGTAGATTTTGCCACAAATTGTTGCAAGTTGCGTATTATTTTATTTAATTCGCAAGCCAAAGATAGCGGCAAGTTGCACTTGAGACAGACGCAATTTGGCCAATTGCTTTTGGCCAAAAGAATGCCCGAGTGCCACTCGAAACACTGACTAATGCCACGCCGCATTTCAAAACTCAGCGAGATTGAAATGAATTCTAGCAAAATGCTGAAAAACTTCTGAAAAATATTATAAAAGCTTGCAAAAATCTTAAAAAAAATAATTTAATAATTATTATATTTAATAAAATCGAATTGTAGCATTTATTTCTTTATAAATATTTTTATTAAATATGAATGTATGTTACGTTAATGTTTATTTATTGTATGTGCGTGATAAATGGCGTACCCGAAGGGGCGGTGAGTGGGCGGAGCAGCGCGCAGTTATTCAAGTTTTGCAGTTCAAAAACGAAAGACTTAAGCAAAAAACTTTATAAAAATTAGCGAAGAAAATAAAAAACAAAAAAAAACACAAAACAAAATTACAAAAAATACCCCCAACTACGAACGACCATATACACATATCTATACCCTGTAAATATATACCCTATGCTTAAGAAATATAACAATTGAAATTTGTGTGCCATATAAAGAATTTGAAAATTAAATTTATTTATTTTCTATATTTTTGCTTCTACTAGGCATTTCACATACCCCTTGAAATGGACTCAATAAATACAGGGTATACGAGAGTGTTGAATTAAGAAAAATACAAAAATGAAAAACGGAAAATGCTTGCTGAAAAATTAATCAAAATCGCATTAAATAATCACAATAAAACGCTGATGCAATTCTCGTGTAATGGATGACATAAACAGGGATAGACACACAGCAAGAGAGAGAGAGAGAGAGAGAGAGAGAGAGAGAGAGAGAGAGAGAGAATGAGATAAGTACCGACCGAGAGGGAGAGATATGAAATGAGCATGTGAGACTGTGAATGAGACACACATTGGGCGGAACACTTGAGTTTTTGTTGCAAGGATTACAAGCTGCAAATTCATTTGGCACCTGCTTCCATCCACCCATCCACCCACCCACCCAGCCGTTTTTGCCTCGTGCAACATTCAACATACACAGCATGGCATTGTTATGTGCCCGATCCGTGGCAGATATCCTGGTATTGTGTTTTTTTTTTTTTGCTTTTTGTCTTTTTTTTTTGTTTTATTTCTCGTTTCGGGCTTATTGTTGCCAGTGGTTGAATTTGCCGCAAGGCTTTCCTTTTTTTCCCCCAATTTTGGATTTTTTTTCTTTTTCTTTTTCATTTTGTTTTTGCATTTTTTTCTTTGTTTATTATCCCGGCTGTGTGCTCATCCTGTATTGTCCTTTACACGCTGCTGTAACCTAATCCGCTTAGTGTTGGCTATGAAACCGGGCAAGGGCTGAGGGGCTGAGGGGGCCCGAGCAGCTCAACTTCAATTGAACACTTGCCAGCACTTGGCACAGCCATCGAGGGTTCTCCTCGCAAGTGCTTGACGAAGCCGCAGCCAGCACAAAATGAGTTCAATCAAGCTGATTGATCGCTTGATCAATAGATCACTTGATCGCTGTTTCATCTTATCTTCTTTAAACGAATGTAGATAATCAGAAGTCGTTAAATTTTTGCAATAAATTATATTTTTATTTGAGTTTTTCTCAATTTATTTTAATCTTAAAGTGTTCATAATTAAATATGTTTGTTAATTATTTTCACTTCTTTTTCTTCATTTGTTATTTCTCTTGTAGTTTTTTTGCCACTCGCTGAATATTATAGTTCATTTTCATTGTCTACTCGTTAGTTATTCACATGGCACTCAAAGACTTTATTTGTTATTTCATTCATTCGTTGCTCTGTTCCGTTTATTAATTTAACATCATTTATTTGTGATCTATTATATTTATATTACTCGTTACTCGTTACTCGTTACTCGTTACTCTAACTGCCATTCATTCTTTCAAATCTTCAACGATTGTATTACTCGCTACTCGGTATTTGATATTTTTTTAGAGTTTCCTCCACATCCCGTTATCTTCTTTAGAGTTTTTGTATTGCTCGTTAGAATTTATTTAACTCGTTACTTTTCTCCATTTCTTTATTACTCGTTATTAGATTAACTTGTGAAATTCTTGTGAATTGCTATGCTCAATAGTTTTTACAGGGTATACCATATAAATTGCTATTCTCAATAGTTTTTACAGGGTATACCATATATGGCACTCGTCGCTGGCAATCAGTTTTCCCACATGCCACATCCGACATTCGATTATCGGAAACGGAAGAGCACAAAACTGTGAAGTGCTGGCAAACAAAGTTTGTTTGTTTGTTTTACTCGTTGCGTTTGTTGCCATTGTTTGTTTATTTGTTTGTTGGTTTGTTGGTTTGTTTGTTTGGCAACTGATACGAAAGCGATTGCAACTGCGTCTTAAATTCTTTGGCATTGACATTACATAATCAACAAAGCGCGCTACCTTTTGTTTTTCGCTTTTCGCTTTTCTCTTTTGTTTTTGGGTTTTTCGTCTTCTTTTTTGTTTTTACTTTTTTTTTTTTTTGTTTATGGCTCTGACAACGTACCAAAGCCGTACAACAACGAGGTAGCGCATTAATTCCCGGTATTACAATAGAGCGCACAAAGAAAATGCCGCTGCCCCTCGCGCAACTTTGATAAATTCGCTAGAAAAACGCACGAAAAACTAAAACGTAATGACAAATATTGACATTTCCTTTACTTCTAAAACGGAGTGAGAGAGAGAGAGAGGGGGTCTGTAGACTCTCTCTCTGTCTCTCTCTTTCGCTCTCTCGCTGTGTAGAGGTAACCTTATACCATTTCGAACATGATAACCGAAAATTCACAAAAGCCACGCATTGTTCTAGTTGGGCAGATCCAACATTTACCATAAGTACGCTGGGTGGTAGCTTATATGGGGGGGGGAGGGGGTGGTATGGCTAACCTTTATTAATAGAATAGATAAAGTACAAAAAAAAAAAATAAAAACAACAACAGAGAAACTATCAAATTACTTTGCCAGCATTTCACATGGAATATCTTGTTTCACTTCATGTTGAATATGTTGATAATTGGTTCTGATCACTCGATTTGTGGCTCGGTAATTGGTATTATTTTCCATTTATAGAGTATGTGGCATTCTGCTATTTTAATTGAACACCCACTTAATACTAAACTATAAAAAAATATTGTATATAAATTATTATTTAAATGAAAAATAACAATTACAAGTATCTAAAAAAAAAAAACACAATTGTTAGCTCAAACATCAAATAACAATGAAATATTTATTTATTTAAAAAAAAACTAATAAAAAAAAATTTATAAATAAGAAAAAATAGTTACAACAATTTACAATTTATATAAATTTAAATGAAACTCATTTAAGCATAAAATGCTGCCCCTAGTTAAATTTAAATTTATTATTTATGTGTTTTTTTTGTACTTATTTTATTCATTTAGTGCAACAAATGTATGTATATATGTATGTGTATGTATATATGTGTATAAAATTATAATATTAAATTGAGCAACTTTTTTGTAAATTTCGTAATTTAATTCATTTGCAGAAATGCATTTTTGCGCTCAACTTGCCAGAAAGTATGCAAAGTTTTTACAAATCATTTGGGTAACCCAGGGCCCTTACCTGCCTGCAGCATATACAAGTGTACATACACACATGTGTGTATGTGCATATGTGTGTTTGGATATGTATATGTACATATGTATGGGAGTTGATACCCTATAGAATGGGTAAGTGCAGAGTTGAGTTGACCACAACAAAGCGAACTGCTTGAGCGCATTGCAAATCCTGTCAAGGCGTTGCCACAGTTAACCGTAAAGCTAATAATTATAACGGAATTGTCCGGGTTGTCGGGTTGTGGTACGCTCCACATGCCACTTGCCACTCGCCACTTGCCACTTGCCAAACATCCTTATAATGCGTTTAATGGCGGCGCATTACCCACACATTGCCGGGATTCAACTGGACAGGACGAAGCCTTCAGTTCACACAATTCGTCCTTTTTGCCATGGAAATTATACAGCTACAACATATTGTTGTTTGTTTGTGTGCGTGTGTGTGTGTGTGTCTGGTTATATTGACTTTGTCATCGCTTATTGCCATTTGCAGCAGATGGACACAATCTGAGTGTTAGGGCATAAAGGATTCGGTGTTGAAAATAATTTCCCCTTTTTTTTTTGTATTTCTAGTTTATTTTTTTATTTTAACTCTGGCTACTTGTAGCAAATATGTGTAAAGTGTAATTTGTATATGTGTGTATATGTGTGTGTGTGTATGTGTGGCTGGGTGTGTGTGTGTGTGTGTGTGTTTGAACTGTTCTGCTTCAAAGCAACATTGTTAAGCCGCACCGCATGCAGACATACTTTGTGTTTGACCACATGGCATAATGAGTCTGTGTCCTGCACAGAAAGTGAGACGTAAGGATACACACACACACATACATATGCATAGACATATGTTACCTGTGCACTGGCTGAGGTGTGTGTGTGTGTGTGTGTGTGTTTGTGTGAAACATTGCCAGCAGGATGTTTGCGGCTGAGCAACAGAAATAACCCAATAATTTGTTCGTGTGGGTGGCAAATGCTACATACACACACACACGCACACATACATACAAACATATATACATACATATGTATATAGTGTATACGATACGATAAATACACACGAACATGTCCTTGTACATTGGTCCTAACAGGTCCTGAGGCGCAGCATTAACACGCGGCAATTTTTATGAAACAATTTACGATATTTGGCTTAAAATCGAATACGAAAATTATTCGATAAACCTTTTTCAAATGATTTCATTCTGTATAAAAAGTAAAAAGAAAATTCATATGTAAATTTTAAATTACATTAATTAACTAACGGACGCAAATTAATTCATTTATAACATTTCATTCCATACGAAGTTTTAGATTTAATTTTGTTAATTTTAATTTTATTTATAATAAAACACAATACAAAATAAAACTAAAATATAATAAATTAAATTGATTGAGAATTGAGTGGAGAGAATGGAAAATAAATATGTACTCTTAATTAATTTTAATAATTTACTCGAAAACTTTAAGAGCAACATTTTTAATTTGTAAAATTTGACAAAAGTTCAAATAACTTGAAAGTATCTAAATCAATTTATAATAATGTAATAACGGTAATTAATACATAATAACTGGAACTAACATGATTTCATTATTATAATATTACAACTGTTGTTGTTATTGTTGTTGTTGTTGCTGTTGTTGTGCCTTAAGTGTATGTTAATAGTTTGCAACTTTCAGTTTCGCATATTGCGAAAAGTTTCACTTTTCAACCAGAACGAAAGCGAATACATTCAAAATTGTGGCAGGACATTCTGTCTGAGTGTGTGTATGTGTGTGTGTTTATGTGTTATAAATACTCCCAAGAGTATGTGTGTGTGTGTGTGTGTGAGAGAGAAAAAGAGACAATTGTAATTGGGGGGGATTTTTAGGTCTCCAGATACAATTCTCGGTTGGGGTTTTTTGGTCACATGTACGAGCATTGCTCATGTGCTTGTATGTGTACGTGTGTGTGTGTGTGTGTGTGTGTGTGTTTGTCCTGGTCTCAAATTGCACAAGGACAATAACAATGGCTGGGCAAAACAAACAAATGCAAAGTAAACAAAACAAAAGTGCGGTAAGGACTCGACTCGGATTAGTATCCTGACGCCTGCTGCCTGCTGCCTGCTGCCTTCTGCCTGACGACGCCTGTTTACCGTCTTCACAACATTATTTGTTGCCTGGCCGAAAGTTAATTAAGGGTTTCACAGTTTATGGAAAATGTCAACGAAAATACTAAATACAATACATATTCTATAGTGTATGTATATACACGAGTAACTGAAACTCGGCGAACGTTCATTGAACCGCAAATACTCGTAAGCCAATGCGATGCCAAGGCTACCGTCCCATCGAGCATACCCAACCCAACTAGCCAACTAATCAAAATTGTTAGAGAAAAAAATACAAAAACAACAACAACAAAAATACTCCCACCCAAAAACCAGCCAAAATCATCTCCAGCATCGCCGTTACACAGAAAGAAAAAACTTTGATAAAATATAAAAAAGATGTAAAAAAATATCACAAATATTTTGCATTCAAAAATTAATTGAAATAAAATAAAATTAATGCAAATAAATAATAAATTATGAAATCTATAAAAATAATAAAAGGAATTAGATTTTTTTAATTAAAATTTACTTTTTTTTAAATTATTTATTTATATAATTTATATTTAAAAATTCATTTTTAATTTCTTAAATCTCACATTTTAATTGTTCAATTGATTACAATGAATTGTGTTGGGACATGCTCGAAATATTCTCTCAGTGTAGTAGCCAGTGTGCCTTGCAAACACGAATACAAATGCGAATATGAATACAGGGACGAATGCGAATATGAGTACTCATGCCACCCGTGGCGCTGTGTTCATAATTAGCTGCGGCGGCCAACACTAATTGTCCTCACCTGGACAGATGCAGCGTGTCCTTGTGCCAGTGCGCAAGCCACAACAGGATAATTCGCATTCGCTTCAATTTTGTTTTGTTGTTTGTCTCAGCTTACATTTTAATATTGTAGTTATTTAATATAGTTGACGATTGCAGGACTCTGGCACTCTCTAGGACTCTACGAGCTTATGTCCTTGCCAAAATCGTTTGATTAAAGTGCGAGTCCTTTGATACACTGAACGAAAAACTATTAATACAAAAAGATAAAAAAAATAATTAATAGTTTTTGAAATTCTATTAAAATTATTTGTGTTTTTTTTTAAATGCTTTTATTTATTTCTTTACTGAAACTTTATTTAAAATAAAATTGTTTTAATGTAAAATTCTTTTTGTTTTATTTATTTTAGATATTTTTTGTTTTTCGAAATTAAATTAACAAGGGTATTTAAAACAAATTAAAACAAAAACGCAAACGCAAACGAAACAAAAGAAAAACAAAAATAGAACAAGAATTGCATATGGAATAATTTTTGGAAAATTGAAAAGCCGTTGGAAAATTGTCAATGAATGAGCCATCGATTGAGACCATTTTCATTTGCGGATTATGTGGCAAATACTCGTATATCAAATGCTAAGGGTTTGTAAACTGTGTTTGGGGTTCGAGTTATAAGTTAGACTAACGGTTAGGGTTAGGGCTACGATTTGGTTTGAATTCGGGTTTGGGTTAGGGTTACGCCTAGACTCTGGATCGGGGTATGGGTTATAGGGCACGCGTGCGCAAATTGCGACCACCCGCTGAGGAAGATGGTGGGATGGGAGAGGGTGATATCAAATGGCAGAGTAATAAATGGACAGGAAACGGGAATGGACACGCGCCGGTCAAAAGGTCAACAGAGGGTCAACGTTTGCGGAAATAGCGGCCAGTCCGACCTCCTCCATAACGTTTGCTCGTTTCCAGGCCTCAAACAAAATCAAACGAAAAATACCCACCCGAAAATTCTATATAGTTTTTAATTTTGCGGTCAAAAGCAGCGGATGTTCAAACAGTAGGATGCCACTGCGGATGCGAATGCGGATGCGGATGCGAATATAAATACAAATACAAATACAAATGCGAATGCGAATGCTGTGAAAGTGCTGTGCGGTCATGTCATGTCATGTGGGTTATTCGAGGGTAATAAAAGCCCCTCCCCCCCCAGCCACCCGTTCAACTAATTAAAGGATCAGAGCATTTAAATAACATTTCAGAGTTTGACAACATGTCACGGTTTTAATGAGACTACAGAAAGAGAACACAACACAGAGAGAGAAAGAGACAGAGAGAGACAGAGAGAGAGACACACAGAGAAGCAGCGAAAGGGAGATTGAAACAATCTATTAAATAGAGAGAACGTTAGAGTTCACTTTTCTAAGTTAAAATATTGTATTATTATTAAATTATTGTATACTTTTTTTATTAACTAGTATCAACAATTTAACAAAAAAATATTTTAAAATATTTGTGTTTCAATTCTATTGCATTTGTATCAAGAGAAATTAATTTACATATTAAAAATTTATTTATTAATTTCTTTTTAATGACTGCAATCGACTTTTTGTATATTTACAATTTGGTTATCTTAAATAATTTTTTAGAGAAATATAGAAAAAAATTATTTAAAAGCAAATTAATTAAATAAACTAAAATCTTTAAATATTATCTACTATATAAATATATATATAATTTAGTATTTATATACTTTTTCTATACCTATATCATTTCAATTTCCATTTTAAATTTAAATTTCAAGACTAATTTTATTTTGCATATTTTAGAAATGGACTTTTTAGCCAAATGTAAAATAATTTAATTTGAAATAAAGTTGATAAACAATGAAGAAATAGAACAATAAGAAAAATAAGAAAAATAAATCAACTTTAAAGCATTTATAATAAAACTATATAAAAATTCAGTTGATAGAAACAATCGAAAGCGGTCAATAATAAATTGTATAATAAAATACGAAATACAATTTTCAATTTAAAATGTACAATAAAAAATAAAAATATTGTATGTATGTGTACTATTGTATATACGCATTGAAGAATAGATGGATAATTGAATAATGAATTGTAATGCACTCGAAACATAATTAATGAAGTGCAATTGGGTACGATGAAAAATGTTCTCATGCTCGGAAATGGTTATTGAAGGCAAATAATTAACACATCGACGTATTGTCGGCACTTGCATTGTCCTGTAAGCCATTTCGTATCCTTTCATCTTTTTTTTGTTTTGTGGGTGCAATAGGGGGGGGGGGGGGGGGGACTGAAAACCCACCTCCCAAAGCACCTAGTCAAAACCCACTTTCCTTGGGTCCACCGACAAGTTGAAGCTCGGGCCCCTCTTTGGGTTTT
>JBAMCR010000560.1:0-16821 GCA_037075045.1 Mulgravea parasiatica
GTATATAATATATATATATATATATATATGCATATATATAAATATACATATATTTTTATATGTATGGTAATATTTTTAAAATTTTTTCTTGCTCATACACTGCAAAATTTCTCTGTAAAGTACAGTTGGCGCGTAAAAATCTTAAATGAAAATGAATTTCATATTTTTCATTTTTATAAAATCGAAATACATACATATATTAATCAACATTTATCTTTAAGCTTTTCTTTAAAGCTGTTGTATAAAAAAGAAAAGATATGGCATTACATCATATTGCAGAAAAATTTAAGATTCATTTCATATTTATCTCTCTGCGTCGAAAAAAAAAGTGAAAAAACTTGGAAAAAATACGATTCTTTTTTAAATTTTACTTTTAATATAAAGCAAACTTAAAAAATTATTGGTCTGTGCTCCGATTACGATATTTAGCAATTAGACGAATATTTATAATAATTTTCGATAAAACCTAAAAACGTATATATTTGATTTTTAAAAGAGAAATATTTGGTTTTTTTTTTTGTTTTGTATTTCAAATTTTTGCATTTTGGAAATCGAAACAATCCTCACTAAAAAAAGCTTATACCTACATATGTATGTACAATTAAAAAAAAATGCTTTCAACAATGCCTGCGAGTGAACAAAAATTATGTATGTATGCGTAAATTATAAAAAAAAAAAAACGCACAATGTATGTAAGGATTTTTGGAATTTTTTTTTTTTTGAAAAATTTGTCGACATTAACACGACGAATTAAATGCATGCAATCTCACGTAATTGCCCATTTTGCCCCATTCTACTCGCATTTCCAAATGAATTTTTTATAGAATATTAAAAAAACAAAACAAAGAAAACTTTAATTCAAAATACAAATATTGTGGAGCATCGAATTAATTGAGCTTTTGCTCACTCATTTCCAGTATTATACAAATTTATTCGACATTCATATCAAAGGATATAAACACACATCGTTCCAAGTCCCTGAAATTTACGTATTTTCGTATAACAAACGAATATCGAAAATAAAATAAAAATAAACAAAAAACTACATGAAGGAAACTTCAACGTTAATGCAAGCAGTTTTCGGGTGGAACTTTTTAAAAGGAACCTGGAAAAACTGCATGCATTTAATTCATCCTATCAACTAAGGCCAAGAAAAATCATTGTATTGTGGGTTTTACGTAACAAATCAGGTTTTTTTTTTTTTTTGAATAGAGTACGTTTATATATCAAAATACTATAAAATATATAAATGTTAGTTAAAAATTAAACGAAAAGAAAAAACAAATCCCAAATTTCGTAAAAAATATAGTACGAATTATTAAACGATTTATGGAATTTAATTTTGGTGTTTTTATTCAAGTGACGGGAGGCGTAAAAAAGTGTATGAGTGTGGGGGGGGGGGGGGAGTGTGCAAAATAACTTCATCCTGGTAATATAACATATATATATACCATATAGTACATTCTACATACACATTTTTATGTATTTTGTTTTTAATGCAAATTTATTTTTTGTAGTGTAGATAATGTTAATTTATAACAGAATAATCGTAAGATATCAATCAATTTTCGCAGCTAATTCTTCGATTCTTGTTTGAATGACGAATCCACTTAAACATAGTTGTATATAATAATAATCATTATAATAATAATAATAATAATAAACTGTAGTTGCATGCTTGTAGTATAGATGTATGTATGTATTTGTCTCTCCTTCTCTGAGTGTATATGTATATTATTTGTGTGGGTGTCAACATGTTTGTATATATATTTTTTATTTATCTTTTATTCTTAATTTTTTCGATTTTCTCTCCTGTTCAAATACGCAAAATCTATTTTATTTTCCTTCTCACTGCATATTGAGTAATGTCTATGAATTTTTATACGTATGCATGTATATGTTTGTTTGTTTGTATGTATGTAGTATGTATATGAATGCAATATGTAGCTGTATTTGGATGTTTTTTGTATTTTAATTTCTATTTTTATTTTTACTTTTGTCGTCGTTGTTTGCTGCTAAAGATTATCTGGTTTTCTTTGTTTTTACAAATTTTTCTTTTGATTCTTTTTTTTTGTAATTAATTAATCAATTTATTTAATTTCTCATTTTTTTGTTTTTGTTTTGTTTTGTTTGTTTATTAAATTTTCTTTTTGTAGATATATGTATGTATATGTATATATAATTCATATAGTTTAAACGGAGATCAATTTCCGATTGATTGTTGTTTCTTTACTTGATTTTGCCTTAACTCTTCAACTCGCTCGTGAAGATGCCTCTCGTTTTTATTATCCTTCTTGATGTCCTCTCGGCTTCTCGTCCATTTGTTTTAGTTTCTCATTTCCATTGTCCGCATTTAACAGCCACAACAATAATATAACAAAATTACTTGTTTTTTTTTTGTTTTTTGTTTTTGTTTAAGTTGTTTTTCATTCCTTTATGGTTTTTTGTCAATTTGTTTGTTTTCTTTTGTTTTTGTTTTATTATCAAATATGTTTTGTCTAGTTGTTCTTATTATTGTTGATGCTGTTGCCGTTGTTGTTGCTGCTGCTGCTGCTGTTGTTGTTGTTTTTTGTGCTCGTTTGATGTTGCTGTTGCTTGCTGATGTTGCTTTTGTGATAGTTGCTGCTGCTGCTGCTGCTGCTGTTTATGTCATTAGATTATGGTGCAAAAAGTTATATATATATCCGCATCAACCAATCCTCGCTCGCTTAATCGCGAATATGCAGAGTGGCCGGCTTAATGTGGCCACCATCGCCCTCGGAGACAAAACGTTTGCGACCACTGTAAAGACATAAACAAATATTTCAATTAATTAAATTAAATAAAATACACAAATATATTTCAACATTTTTTTATGCAATTAAGTTTCTTAAAATAATTGTTTCGTTACGCACACTTCCTATGCATGTGTATACGTAATTTCGGCAAGTGTATCGAGTGCGAAAATAAATTACATACAGACATCGAGACATACATACATACATATAATATATGTACATACACACATAGATTACGATTATGCAATGTCAACGACAAGAAATAATACTAGAACATTACAAAAATACATTTAAACAAAACCAAAAAAAAAAAACCCTAAATAAATAAATAAAAATCCTAATGCGTCACACAAATTTACAGTTAAAAGTTCATTCAACCATTGACCCTTTTTTCTCTCTCTTCTCTCTGCAACGAAATGCTGCAACAAACAAACAAAAACAGCTGTGCCCGCTTGTATTTAGCAAAAGGTGTGTGAATAGTGTGGGGGGGGGAGAGAGAGAGGGAGTAAGGTGGCGGGCAGCTAATGCAACTCAAAACTAGTTTCGTTGCCTTTTTTTTTGTTTTTTTTTTTTTATCTTCATATTAATATTATTTTGTTTAATTTTATTTTGTATTCTATCTTTTATGCCAGTGCGGCCAGTTTCGAATTTTAACCTACATCAACATCAAAAAGCTTCAAAGCTTTATTTGTGCATATGTATGTGTATGTGTGTATGTATGTACATATGTATGCTTTGAATAAAACGTAAGCATAAAAAGTAAATGCAATTGTTACGATGGGTGAGAGGGGGGAAACGCACATTGTCGATTTTAGTCAGACAGACGAAAGAACGAAAACAAAAGAAATAAACAACAACTAAAGAAATGTTAAATATTACAGCACACGAATATTATATACCCTGTTTTATATGTATGTATGTATGTACATACATTTATACCATATATTGATATATGTATACCTGAAGCTGAAGTTAATTTTACCAAATGTATGTATAATAAAAAACAAAACAAAACAAAAAAAAAACTTAAAAAACAATCATCGATTGCCTTTATCGCAATTAAATACTTGAGTATTTCTTTTTTTTTTTTTTAACAATTGGCCAACTTCAATTTATAAATACTATCAAACTAATAATTTTTTTAACTAAATGCTTATCTTATTTTAATAATATATGACCAGGTTCTGTTTCTGTTTAATATCTGAATAAATATCAATTAATTTGCAATAACTTCTAAATAAAAGTACATATTTACATTTTTATAGGCCCGAAATAATACCTCTTATAATACCTCTTAAATTACAATCGGTGATTTATAATACGTTTTTCTACCGAATAAATTTAATTGACTAAAATTTATTTCTATAAAAGAAAATTTGTAATATTTTATTTATGATTATTCAGTGAAAAATATGTTTTTGAAAAAAAGGTTACACAAAACAAAAAAAATATATAAAAAAAAACCTTAAACGGACATGTTTTTGAAATGCATTTGTAGGGTATATACAGGTGCAATAATGCAATTGCAATTGTAGTTTGACATAGTTGTCTAGTATCTCTTTTTGTCTCTCTTTCTCTCTCGCTCTATCTTTCACTGTTTGTGTTGCATGTATTAGAGTGAATGCTACGGTTATTTTTGTTGTTGTTGTTGTGGCTACGTTAAGTGCCAAAGAGCAACAGCCGCAGCCAAGGCGAATGCAAAATGCAGTTACAAAAGAAAAAAAGACAAAAAACAAAAAAAAAAGCTAAGCCTACTGCAACTGCAACTGTCCAGAGAGCACGGCGACGACCGTTTTGTTCGTTTAGTGCATCTTGTTGTTGTTGTTGTTGTTGTTGTTATTATTATTATTCGTTTTGTGGGTGTGGCAGAGCAGGTCGATAACAGCAACAGCAGCAGCAGCAACACCAGTCGCTTAGCCGCCATTTTTACCTTCTCAATGGGTGCTCACAATCTTGAGCCACATGCAGGTTGTTGCACCAACAACAATAAACAGAACCCAATAAACAGCAATTATAACGATAACAACAAACAACACCGAATAAACAAAAACAATAGCAACTACTTGTAATATCAATGCCAACTTTGTTGCGGCTTATATGTACCAGATGAATGTATGTACATACATACATGTACATCCCATACGTACATATGTACACGAGCTGTTGTTGTACATTCATACATGTGTATGTATGTATGTATGTATGTATGTATTTAAGTGCGACCAGTGATAAGCATTATTGATATGCAAACAAACTTTTGTTTTTATACACATGTAGGTATGTACATACGTATGCATATATGTATGTATGTACAAATGTACCAATGTATAAATATAAATATTATTTGTCTGAAAATTAAAAATAAATTACAAACGTGTCATAAAATAAAGAATCCATACGTTTGTGTGTACACAAATACAGCAAGTTGGGTGATAAATAAAAAACAAATTTAACAAAGCAAATACAAAATATGTATGTACATACATACGTATGTATATACATATGTATTATTAAAATACAGTGCACATTCGCAAAAAAAAATTATCAAATTTATTAATTTTAAAAATTATTTATGAATATGCCATAAAATAATTTGATCGATCCGTATAGCAAAAACATTTCACATTTAATTTATTATTGTTTTAGGCAATGTTTAAACAAGCCCAACTACGCATTTCATCGTATTTTTTTTTTAAACTGTATTGAGTGCACACTGTATTATTTTCATAACAAACCGATTTTTGCACACCCTTTTAATGCCAACATTATTAAAAATACATTTTTTTTAAATCGATACTTGAATCAACAGTATTTGTATGTTTGTGGAACGTGCTTAAATAAAATTCAAAGAATTTTGTTTACCTTCAGACCATGCTACAAGCAAAATAATCTTTTTCCTTATATTGCAATCTTAAAATAATAATAACTTTAATAAATATGAAATGACAATAACTAAAGCCACTAAAAACTGCTGACTAAAATATTTATATACCAAAAATTGTTATGCATTTAAAACCGAATTAACCTTATGATGATTTTTAGAAGATGCTACTAATTTTATGCACAAGTATGTATTATGTACACATACATATGTATACATGAATGTATGTATGTACATGCATACGTAACCATAATGTATTTATGTATGCATATTTAAGGGGTATGTACATAGGCATATGTATGTACATACGTCAATACATACTAGCCAAATGTGTACGTGTACACAATAATATGTACAAACACATGTGTGTGTATATATGTATGTACATTTGTATGTATGCATGTATGTATGTATATTGATATAAATAACTAACCGGCGCCTGATAAACCGGCCCCACAATTGACGGCTGCGACTGCCCCAACCTAATGAAAACGCCGACGTTGATGATAGCGACGACGACGCCGCGTCAGCGCAAAAAAACAAACTGCGCAATAGAAATTTCATAAACAAACACATACACACACACATACACATACACATAAAAGCCCAAACACATTTATAGAGACAAACACACATACACAAAATAATACGCACCATATAAAAAGAGCGAAAATGAGGCAAAGCAAAAACAGAAGAAAAACAACATGGGGCAGAAAAAAAGAAAAATAAAAACAACACAACGAACGGGCTGCGCACATACACATACACATTCACATGTACACATAAAAGGCTACATATGTATGTATCTGAATGTTAAAATGTACATACATACAAACATATCTTCAAAATAATAAACAACAACTTGGGCAGACACGCAAAATTGCCGGCAAAAAAACAAAAAAAAACAAGAAAAAATAAAATAAAAAAAATCAAGTAAATGAGGCGTATATGCATACACATACACATCAGCATACAGAGGCATATACACACACATATGTACTTATGTTTATTGTGTTTGTATGTATAAAAGTTTATACGAAGCACCGGCAGAACAACAATAAAAAACAAAAAAAATATATATATAGATATATAATATAAAAAAACAAAAATACAAAAAAAAAGCAAAACACGAAACAACAACAAAAACAAAAATAATGGGGCTATATATTGTTGGCGGGGGAGCCGCTATGACTGACAAGATTACGTAAAAAGTGAATTGTTTGTTTTTTATTTCTCTCTTCTTTCAGTTTTTGTTGTTGTTTATATTTTGTTTTTGCTTTGTATTTGTTGTTCTTTGTCGTTTACAGGTGGGCCGGCACAGTGGGGTAGAAATACATACATATGTACATATTATATATACCAAGGTATATATGAATTTACCCATATATGTATGTATATGCAGACATACATTTAGGTATGGTACGTTAATACAAAGTTTAATTTTTTTTTTCTTTACAAATCTTAAGTTAACAAAATGTATTAGTATTAGAAATGTTTATAAGAGCTGTCTTTAAAAAGTTTTACTTACCGGGATGGCACATTGTTGATAATCTTGTCGGTTAAGAATCCGGCACGATTACAGCGCTCCACAAATCGATCGAGTATTATATACGCCAATGGCACATCCAATACTATATCCGCCATATCGTCATAGACTCTCATAAATCCCTATAAGAATAATATTACATATATACATTTATTAAAAATGATAATTCTTCAAAATTAACTAAATGTTTATTTCATATTTTTTCCACCACATATTATTAATGTAAAACAATAATTATGTTTATCTAAATATATACTTATATGCCACAGCAGTATTTAGCATAAAACAAAACCTGTTTTTGCCCCACTGTGCGCTGTAATTTTAGTTTGTTTGTTTTTTGTTTTTGTATGGTGGTTTTAACGTTTTTTTTTTTTTGTTTTGTTATTGTTTTTGTTAATAATGCATTTATTTTATTTTATTTTTTTTTTTGTTTCTTTAAAGAGGTCATCGGTCAACGATTTATGATTGTTTTTAGTGATGTATCTAATCGGTTGTAGCATTAAAAATAAATAAATTATATTTTTCAAGTTGTTTTCTTGTTTTGGTTTTATTTTTTCAATTGTGTAATATGGAATTTTCCATACACACTTTGAAAATGAATTTATCTGGACTTTCTAAAGAATTAATAATTAATAATAATTGTGTTGTTTTCGTTTATTATAAATATTTTTTTTTTTAAATTTAATTTATTTATACTTATGTGATTTGCTTTTTTACTGACCTGCTCCATGCCAGCGGGCAAAACTAGACACGTTAAATCAAGAGATTTGAGCAGCTCGCACATGGCCTCCTCGGTGGTCTGGCTGAGCGATTCAAGTGTCATAACAATGGCCTCATAGACAAGCTCATGATGATAATGGGGCACCTCGAGGGCGCGTAGGCAACGTTGGGCCTCGGCAATATCACGGGACGATAGATATTCCTTAAGTAGCAGTGTCATCTGCTTGGTAATGGTCTTAACTGGTCGCAATGGACCGCCCATGCCCCAAACATTGTCAAGATGTGCCCATACCTGCTTATGCAATAGGGTATCGGCACGTCGAAGCGCCTGTACGGCGTGCTCGTTCAATTGCTGATGCTCCTCCGGTCGGCTAACAAATTTTGGTGGCATACAGTCATCGGCAATGGCCCTGGCCATAAAATTACCCAACATGACGGGCGCTTCGGGTGTATCCAATGTGAGATCGGGCAAATTGGTTAATACCATATCGAAGCCCTTCTCGATATCCTTGCCAGTGATGACGCGACCATAGAGATCGGAAATGAGTACCGAAGTCATTTCGCGCTGCGAATCCTTATGATCCATGGCAATCTCGACCAGAATACTAGTGATGTGTTCACGCAATGGACTCTGCAATATCTCATCAAAACTTACGGCCACCTCGTGTGTATCGCCATGTTCATAATATTCGAGAACAATCGGCTCGGCAAGCTTAAAGAACTCCTCGGGCGTTATTTCGGTAATAACCTCACGTAATTCCACATTGCGATCATTACACTCACTGTCATAATTGGGATCATTCTCATCCTCATAGACTTCGGCAAGTGCCTCCGAGCCGGGCAAGCCCCAGACGCCCTTGCCACCGGCACCGCCCTTTTTGGGCAAGCCACGTCCACGATTTAAGTTTCGTGATCTGCGGCTATTTTTCCAACGTCGATGCGGTACAACGTAGCCAGCACCAGTTGATAGGACACCATTGCCAAATGTTGACAATGCACAATTACCGGAATTTGGAGTAGCGAAAGCAGCTGCCCCAGCGCTTGCAGCACAGCCATTGGTTAGCGATGACGCAGAGCCGCCACTGCTGCCGCCACCGGCGTTACCGCTACCATTGCCACTATTTTGTCTTTGCATTAGGCGCTTGGCCTTACGCTTGATGCGACCATCGTGACCATCGCCAACAGACAATGGCTTCTTCATGTGACCACCGCCAAAATGGTGATTATGTCCATTCGATGATCCACCATTTAGTTCAACCGCTTCAATCTCGCCATTGAGTTCACGTTCCACGGAACTTTCCTTTGAATCCGTGGCACTGCTACCAACAGCGCCGGAGGCATCGCCGTTGGCATGTTTATTATTCGATTCCAACTCCATAGTGTTGCTCGTCTCTCTCCCTCTTACACTGTTACTTCTTTCTCTGTATATATGTATATATATGTATCTGGAATTGTAACTATATCTGTATCCGTTTCACACTATATTCCAGAATCGTTTTCCTTTCTCACGTTCTGCTGTTCTTTAGAATCAACAGCATGCACAACAACAATCGGCAACGGAACAAAAACAATAATAATATTTAAAAAAAAAAAAGCAAAAGCAAAAACAATCCTCTCACTCTATGTCTCTGCTGCTTGTTTTTGTTGCTTATTATATATTATTCTTATTCAGAATTCTGCAAGTTTGTTTTGTACTATATTTCCAGGTGCTTTCCCCGTATGTGTTCACTTGCTACCAATCAATCGGCTGTGAAAATGCAGAAAGAAAAGAAAAGAAAAGTGAAAAATTAGTCGCCTGCCAAACTGAGTGAGATCAATTTAAGTACATTGATATCATTTTGTAAATTAATAAATAATTGCAATTGCAGGCACAATTTAGTTTATATTATTATGTGTTTATTATTTTTATGGAATATTTTTTTGTTTCTACTAATGTAACAAAATACGATCTGAAGGCTTTGTGTATATTGAAAATTCATAGAATCTCATCAACACGTATGTACAATATATTGATTCATTTCTTCACTTTTCCAAATACATATTTATATTTTGTTGTTGCATTAAGTATAATCGGTTATTTGAGTGTTAATAAACAAAGTTGTAAACATAAATTTAAGATTTATTATTATAAAAGCAATCTTGTATGTTATTTAATCTTTTAACAATAATATGTACTTTGATCTGCTGCATTTATTCAACAAATATTAAATACATTACTCTGAATTATATTGCCTTTGTATGCACGTATGTATGTAGCTAGTTATAGTACATACATACATACATACATATGGTATATACAAGCATAAGAATTTCTTTAATCGGCTTAGGTAAGTTTTGCCTTTGATTTAACTTGTTGTTTATTATGAAAGGTGTCCAAAAGCCTTGGTTACACACCCATGTGGCGGCTACAAATGTATGTACACAAATACATACATATGTAGACACTGTAAATACATAATTGCATATGTTAACAGCAAAATAGTAGTTTTCGTATTTGTTTCGCATTTCAGTTTAAAGCAAAAACAATAATACGGCTACAGACTAGACATGAAAAGGATAGCAATAGCGGATACGATGGCATTCACTTTAGAACTATAAATAAACAAACACACATGAATGTATTTGTCTTTTATTTAATATTGTTGCATATGAGATATGTAAATACGCTTTTAATCTGTACATATGTATGTATGTATGTATGTCTGTATGTACATACATATGTTTTTAGATATTAAACAACAGACTTGTTGATTAAATATGCGTATGGCACAATAATAATTAGCTGACAGGTCAATTAAGTCCGTACGCATACTCATGTATGTATGTGTGTATGTATGTATGTATGCATACATCAGTTTGCATACATACGTATGTATGTACATATGTTAAAGGAAACAAGCCTCTGTCAATTTGTATGCATGTGCACATGTACATACATTCAGATACAGACACAGACACACACACACACACGCAAAATGTTGTAATGCTTAACGGTATTACGTCTTAACTTTTATATAGACTAGAGTGTGCATTTATGTACAAACATACACACATACATAAAACTCCCTTTGCCTGGACAAATTCAAGGTCACAAATACATTTAAAGACACACACACATACACTCTCTCACGCAATATAGCATAACTGCTACCGTTAACTTTGCAACCCTCGCAACGTAACAAAGTTGGACTAACCATTATTGCTATCTCTCTTGCACCAAATACGTGCACTACAAACGAGGTATTTACTTACGCGCAAATGTATGAACCAATGTATGTATGTATGTACATACATACATACATACTATGTACATATGCATGTATGTACTTACATCTGCATTATGTCGCTTTCCGTTGCTTGTTCTTGTTTCCTTTCGTTAACAAAGTTTGTCTGGATGTACAAACATACATATATATATAAGTACATGTACATACATACATACACAGGTATGTATGTGTGTACATATACATTTATTCGTATGTATGCGTATGATCAACCGGTTTTATGTTTGTTTTGCCCGGTTTAACCTTGAAAATAATTCCCCTTACAAACTTTCTATGTTATGTATTTTATTATTGCCGCATTGCTTTGTTGTTATTGTTCTTGCTCTTGTTATTATTGCCTTTTCTGCTTCTGTTTCTGTTTTTGTTTCGCACTTGTTGTGCAGCGCAGACAACCCTTTGCTGACATGAGGCAACGGTAAAGGGGAACGGTAAAAAAAAAATAAAATTTGGCAATGATTATAGCATAAATTCACATTCATGCGTATGTATATACATACAATACATACAATACATACATACATATTATACTACAGCAGTTTGTATGTAATGCTGCGTTGCTGTTGTTTAGGTGCGTGCTTGTAATTGTTTTGAAAAAAAAAAAAAAAAACAAAAAGAAAAACAAATGAAAGCAATAAGAGCATAAAACGACGCGTTGCCGAAAAATTGCGTCGCAAAAAATTTGAACAGACATCGAGAGAGTTGCAGAAAGCAGCCAAAATATAAATACATATACAATACATACTGTATATGTATGTATGTTCGTGTTATGCTGCATGGACACAGTGAAGGCCAGAAAAATAAGTCAACATTTTGTAAACAATATTTTGTAACGTCAAATTTTAAATAAGGAAGTGAGACATAATTATACAAATTGCAATATGCCTATTTACAATCAAGTCATATGATATTACAAATCATTTAAGAGTAAAGATATATGATATTATATCTAAACAAAAGAATTATCAAATATGTAAATCGAACTTAAACACAAACAAATGCTCAGATTCGTTCGAGTAAGCTTATGAAATTTAATACATATATAAACATTTTATATACACATAACATAATATATAATCAAAGCGGTACTGTAACATTATAATGAAGTTGGAATAAGTGCTTAGTCTTAAAAACTTTCGAATAGACACAATATACATATGTATATGTGCATAAATGAATGTCCCTGATTGTCACTCAAGTTCGTTTGTTTTGTTCTTCTTATTCGTTTTGTTGTCATTATTTGTTATTTGTTTTGACTCAGATTCTTGCTCGTTTAAATTCTCATCAGAATGTTTTCCAGTCTTTTTATATTTTTCTTAAAAAAAAAAAAGTCACATTAAAGTTTCAATAAAATTTAATTGCTTTGTTTAAAATTGAAAATAAAAATTTAATTGTTCGCAGTCAGGTACAAAAGAATTAACAAAATTTATTCCAATTAAATCACAATACATATCAGATAAATTTATTACAAAGTGCATATGTTATGTAAATATCACCAAAATATATACACTGTACTTCGAGAAGACTCAACAGAAAATTATGTGATAACATATTACGGTAACACGGCAACGCTAGCATAGAATGAGCTGGAAGCGTGCCGAAAGAAAAAAGCATAAAATGAGCATAAAAGAGAAAGACAAAAAGTCGGCTACCACCCTCTCTTCGTAAAAAAAAAAAAACAATTTGCCGTTGTGTGCGTGCGTGCATGCCGGCCGAAAATATCACGTAGGCCACACATATAAAACTTGTGAGTCCTTGAATTCTGATTGGGTACTGCGACTTGGCTGTATTTAGGAATTGACACAACACACAGCGACATACAATATCCAATCAACATTCAAATTAGTAAATATATTTACATCAACATATGTTTAAATGTACATATGCATGCATGTACATACATATGTTGCATATAAAGTAAAAAACATTGAAAATGCATATGTATTTGTTTTTCTTTTGTGTTTTCTTTTCGCCTTTGCTTTGCGGTATTTGCCGGCAAATGCCGGTTTATTTTTAAATTAATTGCCAATTGTTATTTTGTATTATTACGTATCCATATACGCACTCAAACATTCATAAATATATGTATAATATTATAAATGTATGCGCTAATGCCATGTTTGTGTATTTCTTTTCACAACTTCCACTTACCTCAACGCGTATAGTTGTTGCTGTATTTGTGTTTGCCTTTTGTGCTCTTATACGTCTACGGCAACAACAACAACAACAGTCTACGTTGGGCTAAATGCAGCAGCAGCGACTTCGACGTAGACAGCGATGTTGGCACGCTGCAATTGCTGGAGCCTGTTTTATTGTTGTTGTTTTTGTTTGGCAACTTGCTTTTGGCGTTGGGATATATAAAAATATATATATGCTTCTCTGTATTTATATATATATATACACAATATATATATATATATTAATATATATACATATACATGTGTGTGTGCACGAGTTCTCTGCTACGCGTGGGTTTGTTTCGCTGTATATGTGCACAAATAAAATGCAATTGGAAAATCTGTTTATTAGTGTTAGATTATAAATTTTTTCACTTCGTGTTATTTGTATATAGGTTGAAACTTTTTAAAAAAAAAAAAAAAAACAAACTAAGTTATTACCGTTGCGATGGAGTTTAAAAAAAACCAAAAAATAGGGATGCCTGTCAAACACTCATGCAATTGGAACCTGCGTTGCACTTATACATACATACATTGGCATTCGCATGTATGCATGCACTTAAGGGCTTTGCTTTAACACGCCTAAGCTCAAGTTTTAACTTGAGCGTTTTTGAACGAAATTATATATTTATTCTTTTTAATAATTTTATGTTGTAATTTTGATAAAGTTTGGCAGAAAATTTGTAAAGACGTTTGCAAATTAGACCTCAATATCCGCAACCAAACGAACACGATGAAATATTCACTGAGAGTAACATCTGTTGGTCGGTGTCGCTAACAATTGATTTTCAGTGTGGACAGCTTACATTTATTATTTTCCGCTTAATATACTATACAAAAAAATATACCATAAAATACAGGCAAATAA
This sequence comes from Mulgravea parasiatica, assembly GCA_037075045.1. Lineage (NCBI taxonomy): Eukaryota > Metazoa > Arthropoda > Insecta > Diptera > Drosophilidae > Mulgravea > Mulgravea parasiatica. The sequence continues at coordinate 14,251 of JBAMCR010000560.1, forward strand.
TTTTGTGATGGCGTTGCCGTATTAATGCATTTTTACCTTTTGTTTGTTTTTTAATAAATATGAAAAAAGTTTAAAATGAAAATTAAGTCCAATATCTTCAAATATATATTAATTCACATTGAAAAATAAAATAAAATAAGTTATTACTAAATAACAGTCAATTAAATATTCACAGGAAAAATCACGGCTGTACACGTTTTTGAATTTTAACAAAATGTATGTAATTAATTTTAATTTTAATTAGTAGCAAAATTTGGTATTATTACTTTGACATTGATATTATTACTATTATTTTTGTTGTGCATTAAATATGTGTACATTAAGCAACCCAGCATAAACTATCGATAAAAACAATTACTATCGAATACATTACATCGCTATTGTTTACAAACGTGCACGTGCACAAATGCGGGTCTATATTGTTTGATTGTTCTTTTATAAAAATATAAACAAATATGCCGCCAGTTTCACAAGAGGGCAGTTGCCTCATATATCATGGAAGTAATTTTTTAAAACAACGCCTAGTGTTGTCCTGTTTGAGCGGCAAACCAGTAAAAATTATAAAAATACGATCTGATGACGAGAAGGCGCCAGGTTTGCGAGAATATGAGATCAGTCTGATACGTTTGCTGGATAAGCTCACCAATGGCACAAGAATTGAGCTGAGTCCTGCAGGTACCAGTATAATGTTTACACCCGGCCTATTGCATGGCGGCCAACTGCAACACGATTGCTGTGTACAGCGCGGCATTGGCTACTATTTAGATGTATTAATTGCATTGGGACCATTCTGCAAGATGCCGCTACAATGCAATCTACGTGGTATCACAAACAGTAAGGACTCACCATCGGTAGATCACATAAAGTGTGCTGCATTGTCCTTGCTTAAGCGTTTTCTTTTGGTGGACGAAGGACTGGAGCTGCGTGTTGTACGTCGTGGTGTTGCACCTTTAGGTGGCGGCGAGATCATCTTCAATTGTCCCGTACGGAAAAGTTTACGTGCCATACAGTTCCAGCAACAGGGCATGGTCAAGCGAATACGTGGCACTGTCTATGCCTGCAAAGTATCACCAGCGCTGGCCAATCGTACTGTAGAATCTGCTAAGGGTTGTATGCTAAAATTTCTACCAGATGTTTATATTTATACCGATCAAAATCGTGGCAAAATGTCGGGTAATTCACCTGGTTTTGGCATCTGTCTGCTAGCGGAGACCACAGAAGGCGTCTGTTTTGCCGCCGATTGCATTTCCAATACACGTGAGGAATCGGTAAGTATTGAATATTTATATCTTATTTTGCTTATTTTGGTCACGGCAACCATCTTACAGGATACACCTACCGTCCCAGAAGATATGGGACACAACGTTGCCATGCGTCTGATGGATGAAATCTATCGTGGTGGTTGTTGTGATTCAACCTATCAATGGCTGGCCGCTCTATATATGGCACTTGGTCAGAAGCATGTCTCCAAATTTCAGACAGGTATGCTCCTTGGAAATTATCATAAAATCTTTGCAAAATTTAATATATCCATTTCCCTTTAGGAGCTCTTTCCACATATACGGTGCACTTCTTACAGCATCTGCGGGACTTTTTCTCAGTCACCTTTAAGCTGGAGAATCCCGAAATTGACGAAGATGATGATAAAACGGCACGTGGTGCGCAAAAGGTGCTAATGACCTGCGTGGGCATTGGCTATACTAATATCAGTAAACGTGTTTTGTAGGCTAGTGTATCCTAGACAGTTTTATATTTAAATATATTTTCAAAATTAAATTCATACGACTTTTACTATTTCTGAAGATTTGCACATAATTTCATTTAAGAATGCATCTTTAAATAAATATTATTTATATTTATTTCTTTCCCAAAATTATCTAAAATCTCACAAATACATATGTACTTTAAATAATCAATGCATCTATAGTTTATTTTTCATTTAAATTTGTAGAGAAGATTAAATAGAAATGTAAATGGCAGATTTCTTATTTCTGCAAATAATATCCACATACATACGCATATCTCAGGAGTGATCAATTTAAAATAGGCATACAAATTCAGAAGTTAATTCCTTGTTCCACTATTGCATATACTGAGATCAAAAATAAAAGAAATTAATAAATGGAAAAGTTCAAATACTCCAAATTTTCATGCGATCAACGTATTTTTTAATGAACAAATATATATATATATAAATGTATATATTATGCAACTTTAATTTATAGAATAAAGTACATAATATGGATATTTTCGTGCTGAGACAGCAGCAGAAATGTTGCATGAGCAAAAAAATGAATTGTAGGCAATTTTCAATCAAAGCTATGATATTTACGTAGTACGAAAATGGATATTGGATATTGCCATATTTAAGTTTAAATTTGGCGACAAACCAAAAAAAATACTGCCTTATCGATTTTTTATCGATAGCACGTAGGTAACGACAATGTAATCGCGCTGATCGCATTCAATTAAAATTAAATTGTGATACATTGTTGCAGGAATCATATTATATTTAGTTCAACGGGATTGATATAGAATCAGCAAGATTATAGACAGGTGTAGGGTTCAAAA
>JBAMCR010000561.1:0-16786 GCA_037075045.1 Mulgravea parasiatica
ATTTATTAGGATACAATATATAATATTACACCTAAGGGGGCTGACAGAGTGCTAGCTTCTAGGCCTTCGACTCTAACGTTATTATAAAAGTTTGATTAATTTTAATTTAAATTATAATAATTTATATTATTCAATTTTAAAAATTTTATTGTAATTTTTATAAATGTTAATTAATTTTTGTGCATTTAAGTTAATTATTATTTTTTAGATGTTCATTTATTTCATTTTTATTTTGTGCATATTTAGCTTAGCTGTTTTCATACTTTATTTATTATTTTTTAATTGCATAATTTTTGTTATTTCAATTCTTTGTTTATGATATTTATGGTTAAGTTAATTTGTTTAATTAATTTTCGTTAGAAACAATTGCAAATTTCTATGCCAAACTTTAAGTTAATTCGCCGCAATTCATAAATGTTAATAATAAAAACTATTTTTTATATTAATTCAATACATACAAAGATACATGAGTACATATAAAAAGAAATGTATATATATACTATATGCATGCACATGTGTGTGTGTACACGTATACATACGTATACTTATAGGAGAAATTGGAGGACCTATTTCAGCTTTTCCTTTATTTATTTTCATTTTTTCGATATATATTTCTTTTCCCTTTTTTTTTGTTTTTGTACTGGCGCGCACCAATGTCCTTGTGTGTGTGTGTGTTATGTGCCTGTGCCTGTGTCAGTGTCAGTGTGTGTGTGTGTTGGGGCTCTATATGCTGCTCCTGCTGCCATTTTCGTACATTTCGTTTCGTTTCGATTCGTTTGCTTCGGTATTTATCGACCAATGATATTGGAAATATGTCAGAGATGCGCACAAGGCGCCAGCACACGCTGCGCTCGGACCCCCAACCCCTCGGCCCCTCGTCCCGCCAGCGTCCCCCCTTTTCAATGCTCCACCCAATACGGTGCCCTTTTTTCTTCCTTTTTCCTTTTTGTTCTTGTTGTCGTTGTTGTTTCTTTTTTCCCTGGTTTTTCGTTTTTTTTCTTTCTTTTTTTTTGTCTTTTTGTATTTGTTGTATTTGTTGTTTTTTCTTTTGTCCCACCTAGCCCTCCTAGCGCTAGCTTTCAGTTCGGGCTCCCGGGTTCTATGGGTGCCAAATGGGGAGGGGGAGGGGGGGTGCTGCTAATGCTTGATGGCTCCGATGGATGGTCGGTTGGGTGATAGGGTGCTAGGGAGTATGTGTGTGCGTGTGTGTGTGTGTGTATGTGTATTGGAGGAAGGGGTGGGGTCTATGGTCGGTCGGGCGGTCGGTCGCTCGTTTGACGGTCGGTGCGCATCGATTCGTTTTTGAGTACTGGGGGACGTAAAAGTTGGAGTTGTCGTTATATATATGAATATATATGTATTTTTTTTTTTTTTACTTTTCTTTTCTCCCCATATGTGTGTATGTGTAAGGGATGCTTACACACACACACACACACATACGCTGTTGGCTCATACGCCCCTTTACGTTAACATTGCTGCCGCTGCCACTGCCGCTGTCGCTGCCAACGCTGACAGCGGCGCAACGTCGCAGCTGTCGTTTGCTTCGTTTCGTTTCTTCTTGTTCTTTTTTTACATTTTTTTTCCTTTGTGTTGTTGTTTTTTTTTCCTGTGCCATTTTGATTGGAAAATCGCACGCAATTGGAAATTTTTGCTATTGGCTGTGCGTTCGATAAACTCATACAGGCACACACACACACACCAACACGTATACACGCGGAATGAGAGAGGCGCGTGAAGAGCGTAGCGTCTGCTCACTCTCATATTTATGGAAAATCAATCAAAAGGCAGCAATAAAAACAACAACAACAATACGAAAACTATAACAGTAAAATTAACTCAAAAACTGCTGCAACTTTGATGCCACTCTCTCTCTCTCTTACACACACACACACACACTCTTTCTCTGTCGCTCTCTCTCTTAGTTTCTAACTCTGCTGTTGGCTTGCAAGTTTTTGACCAAGAAACTGCAGTCACAACAGCAGCAAGAACAAATAAAAATAAAAATAAAATTTTAGTGGCTCGCTGACTCGTTGGCTGCAACACAAAAACCACTCGAAAATATAGCTCAATACAAAACGAGCAATTGAGTGGAACATAAATGTGTGCGAGCGAGCGAGAGCGTCTCACGTTCCGCTAGCGTAGCGTGCGAGAGAGCAGGCAATAGCCACCGATAGAGCATTGCGTTCCGTTGCGCTCTCAAGCCACTCTGAGTGTATATACATGTGTGCCTGTATTTGTGTGTGTGTGTGTGTGGGTGAGAGGGAGAGCGAACATGAACATGAATATGAGTGTGTGTACGAGAGAGGGACAAAGACAGAGAGAGAGAGAGAGAGAGCGGACGCTGCTTTGCTGCAGCTGATAAGACACATACGTGTCTCTCCGCATGTGTGCGTGCGTGTGTGTGTTTGTGTGTGTACGTTCAATGTATGTTCAATACGTACAAGCAGAGCAAATGAATGAAAGAGTCACACACACACACAAGCATATGCACACACACACACAGTATTGGTTTTGGTACGGGGCGGAGCGTCGCGCGGCAGGGTAGCTAACTGTATAACAGCAGTCAGCATCGTTGCAGGTTCGACATTACACCCCTGCCCCCATCCCAACCACCCACAGCAGCAACTGTCGAAACACCCCATCCCCATCCCCAATCCAATCTCAATCCACCCCCCGATCCCCGCAAATGCGACAACCCCTCAGCCCACAACCCAGCTGAGCTCAGCTGAGTCCGTTTCTTTTGGGTCGTCGTCGTCATCGTCGTTGGCGTCGTATAACGAGGCGCTCTCTCGCTTGCTCTCACACTCAGTCTCTCTTTTTTGTCTCGTTACTCATATGCACGTGTGTGTGCGAGTGCCTTTATATATGGATGTGTGCGTGTGTGTGTTGGTGTGCGGACATCGACTGCGTCGCCGTCATCATGAACATCATATATAGATAGATTTTTAACAAACCTGATTGGATGTTATTGACTGGCACACACACACACACACGCACGTCCCTCTTGTGCTGGCTGATTCGTTCGCCAGCCCCATATACATACATGTGCATATGTATATATATATATATTGTATATATACATTTGTGTGTGTGTGTGTGTGTGCCCGTAGACACCACACATTGGCAGCTTTAGCCCCGTTGAATATTGACATGCTGCAGCCCCCGATCGGCCAAACCGACCGACCGACCGACCAAAAAAGTGGTCGAAACGAAACGTTGGCTAACACGGATGCTTAAGGCGCCAATGGACACACACACACACACGTACTGCATATACTACATACATATGTATAAATATAAAGCAAATGGTTGCAGTTAACATAAGATTTCGTTTAATTAATTCTCAGTTATATTTGATATAATTTTTAATTTCCATTTTAATTACATTAAAATTAATTGATAGTTTTATAACTCTGGGATAGACTTGCCAACAATAATTAAGTTTCTACGTTCATAAAGTTTGTTTAAATAATAATAATTAACAAAATCTTAATATAAATACTTTTATACTTTTTGCTTGAAAACATTGTTGAATTAATTTATTAAATTTTAATTTTATATTATGTTAATAGATTTGATTAAATATATATCAATTAAATGTATTTTTTTTTTTTTTGAAAATTTATTAAAAGATTTTTCTGTAAAATGGAAGAATCATATAAAATATTTTGAATATTTTTTTTAAATAAATATACATATGTATGTATATTTAAAAATGTAAACAACATACAACCAATATTTTTTTGGTATTTACATTTAAAAAAAAAATTTGTTTTTTTTTTTTGTTATAAATAATTTGTTTGTTTATAAATGTTTAAATAATTAAGGACAAACTTATTATATTAATTAATCATACGAAATTTTGTAAAACGAATTGTGAATCATAAATTGTTGTTAAATTACTGAATCATACATACATACAAACATACATACATACATTGATATATGTATGTGTGTACATAATTATATACAAATGTATGTGTGTATGTATAAACAATACATATAAATAAAGATTTTAGACTACAGAAAAACTTATTTTAAATTACGTAATGCAAATACAACACTTAACCCTCAAGAATTAAATCAACGTATTCACATATACATACATATACACACATACACACACACATATTCATTTTTACAGCCATCTTTAATTATTTTCTTCTTAAATTATTAATTTAAACTTTTTTTTTGGCTTTCTGTAGTTATTCCAAAAATTGTAACAACGTAGGCATCATTAACATTAAAAATAAAATAATTTTATTATTTTACTTTTCTTTTTTAAATGCAATTAATACTTTTTTTTATTGTTTTTTTTTAATCATGTTAGTTCATAACATTTGTTAATTAACTGTTTGCCAATAAATATAAAAATAACTAATTTTTTTTTGTAAATTTCAATTTTGGTAAAAAGTTTTAATTTTTTTAAAACTTTTGAATGTTAGAATTAATTCGAGATTGAAAAATATAATACTTGTATGTATGATATTATATCTGTATATGCACAATTTCATACATATGTACATGCATATACATATACACATGCATACATACACATGCATACATTCACATGCTCATACGATGCGTTTGAATTCTTTATAAATTTGCAAAGATTTCCAATTAGCTTGATTTTGTATTCAGGCACAGAAGGTGCGCACGTGTGTATGTATGTATATATGTATGGTGTGTATGTATGTGTGTGCATAGGTACATGTACATGCAAACACGCATATATACATACATACATATTTATTGTACATACATGTCCATACATTTATTCATATTCATAGGTCCGTGCAGTGGCAACCCATTAAAGGTCACGCAGCACACATACATACGCATGTGTATGTACATATGTTGGTATATGTACATATCTATATACACACAAGCATACATGCATATCTACATACATACATACATACAATCGCGCACAGGCTCTAGACCTGCACACACTCATATGTATGTATGTATGTATGCTTGTACATACAGACAGACATGCATGCCACGAATGCGTATGTGTATATGTATATATGTGTGCGCGTGTGTGTAAGTGTGTATGTGTACATATCACATATCAGCTTACAGCGAGGGCGAAAAACCAATCGCAAGTCGTTCCAATAATACCAATACAAGCGCAATACGCAATACGCAATACATATGCACGTATGTGTATGTATGTATGTATGTATGCATGTATGTATGGGTGTATGTGCATACATAGAGTGTGGCCAAAAGGCGTTGCCAATAATATTGAAAGCAATCCATATGTACGTATGTATTCTGTGTCTGTGTCTGTGCCTGTGTGTGTCTGTGTACATAAAGAGCATGACAAAATACATACATACATACACACAGATATATATATGTGTGTGTGTGTGTTCGAAAGGTTAACAGCATTTCCTTGTCGCTGCCGCAGCCACTGGTACCACTACATACATATTTTCGTTTTTGTTTTCTTTTTTTTTTGTATTTTCTTTTCGCACTGGCTCCCTACACATAAACACACACGCACGCACACACGCATACTTACATGCATATATACATACATAGATGTTCGCTCGCTCGTGCGTCGCTTTCGGCCAATCGAATTCAATTGACGCTCAATTTTTATGTGCTCCAAACGAGTGCAACAACAACAACGAGAAAAAATTCACCTGAAATTTTCCTGCCAATATGTTAAATGAGGCCAACCCCCTTGCCGCCAGCAATCCCCCGCCTCCCTCCGTCCATCCCCTCCGCTGGTGTTGCTTCTAACCAATTGCTCAGCCAATCAAGAAATAAATAAATACAAAAAAAAAAAAGAAAAACGAATAACAGAAGTAGAGGAAAAAAGCCACCCAATAATAATCGACGCCAACAAAAAAGAAACGGAAAAAAAGGAAAAACCCCCCAAAAACCAATCCAAATCCAATTTGAGATATATATATGTATGCGTGTGTTTGTGTGTGTGTGTGTGCCTGTGTATGTATGTTTATAAAATAATTTTTTTCGTTGTGTTTTTTTTTCTACTTTACTTTACTCTTTCTTCCTTTCTCGCTTACTCTCTGTCTCTGTCTCAGTCTGCCTTTCTGGGCGCAGTTTTTGTCCTTTTTCTTTTTTCACATGCTGCCAACGCCGGCAGCAGCCGCCGCCGAGTGAAGCTCATGTATTGAATTTTTCTTTTTCTTTTGCTTTTTTTTTTTTTGATGTAAAACGAAAGAAATAAGACAAGAAAAAAAAACGCAAAAATTAAAAATGAAGAAAAACTGAGTGGAAAAATCAACAACAGCAAGAAGAAAATCAAGAGCCAGACAGCCATAAAAACGCCAGCGCCACTTTCACTCAATGCTCAATGCAGCAACGGCAGCAGCCGCTGAGAGTAATATCAACGGTAACGTTGACGTTGGCAGCGGCATTAGCAGCAGCAGCAGCAGCAGCAGCAGCAGCAGCAGCAGCGCCTTAAAGCAAGGCGACGGCACGCGACGCGGCAAGGAGACGTCTTAAAGCTGTTAAAAGGAAATTTTCTTCTTTTTTTTTTGTTGTATTTTATTTTTATATTTACTATTATCAAAGGAGAATGATAGAGTGACAGCGAGAGAGAGAGAGAGAGAGAGAGACAGTGAGAGAGGTTACTTTTTTTTTTTTTGTTTTATGGGTGGGTGCCAAAAGCAGAAAGAAAGCAAAGTGAAATAAGAAGAAGAAGAAGCAGCTGTAGCAGCAGAAACAGAAACGTAATACATACCAACATCGATTTCGATTGGGAAGCCATCAACGACAACAGCGCCAACACCAACGCCAACGCCAACGCCGACGTCAGCGTCAGCGTCAGTGCCCCAACAGTGGCGGCAGCAGCAGCAGCAGCAGCAGCATAAAGCCGGGGCGCCGCTTCGTGCGTTTTCATATCGGGTCGCAATCGTGTGCTTGCCACGCGCTCTCTTTCTCTCTCTCACTGACTCTCTCTCGCTCGCTCTCTCTGTCCTTCTGTCGCTCTCTCTCTCTCCCTTGAGCGTACACACTCTCAGCGCCCTTCGTCGGGTTTTAGTTGCGTTTTGTTGTTGTTGGTTTTTTTCTTATATGTTGTTGTTTGTTTTTTTATTTCTTTGTGGATGGATGGTTGGTTGCCCTGAGATGGTGAATGCAGGGGGGGTGAAAGGGGAGCATTGAATTGAAGGGCGTACTATTTTGTTGTTTTGGGTGGCGTACACACACACACACACACACACAGCCAAAGGTTGACAAGTTTTTTTTTGCGCCCAACCAGCGCTCAGAATAATACAAAAAAAGTGAATAAATAAATAAACTGAAGAGTGAGAGAGAGAGAGAGAGAGATGAGAACACAACAACAACAACACAAAAAAGCGTTGTCGATATATATTATATGTGTATGTGTATGTTATATATATGTGTATATGTATACACATACATATATGCACATGTATGTATGTATGGATGTATTAAAAAAAAAAAATGAGGAAAAGGCATAAAATAAAATATAAGAGCAAGCCAAAGAGAAGCAGCAAAAGAAAGTGTAATCAAGTGCACGCACACATACTGCAAGTGATGAGCAGGAGAAAGCAAGTAAAGTAGCATATGTGTGTGTGTGTGTGTGTGTGTGTGTATAAAAAATAGTAGCATGCTTTTAGGTGCTAAGCAGCGCACTCAACAAGGCGACAGCAAAGGCATTCAGTGCTGCGTCAACGCTTGCGTCTCAGTTAGCCGCGACGTCAGCCTCAGTATGTGCATGTGTGTGCGTGTATTTGCGTATGTGTATGTGCCTTTGTGCGCGTCTTATGTTATTTATGTCATTATTGAATATGCGTTCGAGGCGCAGCCAACCCAAATCCAGAGATTGCCAAGCTGGCTTAGCAATGTGTATGTATGTATGTATGTATGTGTATGGGCTACACACGCACACGCACACACATTTGGGCAAAAGCATTGGCTTATATACATCTCACACACACACACTCACACGCATACATGCGTACATCTTTTGGCATGCGTTTTTATGCTTATTCGATTTTATTCCCATACACACACACACGCACACACTCACACACTCACACACATAGACACACAGACAGTGGAGAGATAGAGCTACACTTGAAGCATCAGGATTTGCTGCTGCTTCCTTCCATTCCAGCTTCCTTTCACTCATCCCCTGCCCACTTCGGCATCCCTACCCCTCCCCCTCCCCCTTCCCAGCCCCTCTATCACCGGCTACCCAGCACATTTTGCTGACTGCGACTCCAATTTCTTTTCACTTGGCAGATTTTTCTTTTGCTTTTCACTTCTCGCTCGCAGTTTTATTTTCTGTTTTTTTTTTTATTTGATTTTTTTTATATATATATATTTTCCTTTGCTTTTCGCTTATTTTACTGATATTTTCCATTTATTTTTTTTTTTCTCCTTTTTTTGTGTTTTTTGCTGGCACTTGTGCTCCGCCCCGTTTTATTGTAGGGATTTTACTTTATATATTGTAAGTATATATATATTTATATATGTATGTGTGTGTGCATGTGAATACGTATTTGTATCTATTCACATGCTATACATAAATGTGCGCTCAATATATATTGTGTGTATAGATATAGAGTATAGCGTACCTATAGAAGAAGTACATGCAATACTATATATGTATGTGTGTATGTATGTATGTATATATAAATATTTCTCTTCTTCTTTCCTCTATTTTATTCTTTCGTTTTTTTTGGAAATTTCTTTCATTTTTTTTTTAGGTTGCGCTTCGTTTTTTGGTATTGGGCGCTGGCCATTGCCCGAACCCGAACCCTGTTGGCACACACACATACACATACATATGTATATGCGTATGCATATACACTTGTGAAGATTCCACTCCAGTTAATTGTGTGTGTGTGTGTGTGTCTGTGTGTATGTGTATTTTATCGAGAGCTGTCACTTCGTATTGGTTTAAAGTTTTGCCAAATTGAATGCTTTTGAATTGCATTATGTGCCAACTTTCTATCTCTCTCTCTCTCTCTCTCTCTCTCTGTATCTCTATCTCCCTCTGGTGTTCTCTTTTTGTGTCTTTTCCTCTTTATCACCACTTGTAAGTTCACATACTGTGCAGTACCATGTTGGTAGGATGATTTGGGTTTTGATTCTTCTGGTACGTTGCATGTTCCTGTTAAAACTCTACACTCGCTGGTCGACTTTCAGCAAAAAGTCTCCAATTGTTGTGTGATACTAATAATAATGTTTGCATATGCTAAAATGCTATAAAAATGTATAAAATCTAAAGTCTCCACTAGTCTCCACAAGTCTCCACTTTGTAATTTTTGATTTGTATCACTTGTTGCTAACTAAGTATATCATGGCAATGCATACACATACATCCGCAACGATGCTAATGTCAAGTCTCCACTTGACAGTTATGCTTATCATAAAATTGTATGTTAAATATTCGTTTGTCTCCATTAAGACACACACACACACACACACACCGACTAGTATTAGCTTAATTAATATGTTTAATAAACTCTACACGCACAAGACTCTTCACTCGTTCATTCGTTTCGCATTGTCCATTACTAATACAAGCATAAATCAACAAGTTATCAAATCGTACATAAACACACATGCAAGCGCACGCACACAAATGTATGTATTTGTATGAATTTGTGTGTGTGTGTGTATGTAATTAGTTTGTATTCATTAACCATAAAAATCCATCAACGCAAAGATTCACAGATTGCTTCACGTAACACGTACAAATGCATATGTATGTATATGAATTGTATATCTATGTGTGTGTGTGTATATATATGTATCTCATAAAGTGACAATCTCTACACAGAAATTACGCACTATTAAGAGATTGGTTTATACGCAAAGTAGCTCAAGGTTTGTCATACCCATCAGCACTTAATAATAACTAGCTAACTAACTGACGCCATTGCCTAACCGTATCTATACTCGTATGTGTATATAAATAAATAAATACATATATACATACGCATATATATACTGTATATACATATATAGAGCCGATTTCTTACAAATCATTATATGATCATAAGCAAAACGCTTTTTATATGACACATAAATCTTTCAACATGTTTAGTCAACAACTAAACAATTTATGACAATTGTGCGCACAATTAACTGTTATACTATATACATACATACATACATACATACATACATATGTATATATATGTATGTATTATCTATATCTACTACTTCTTGAAATACACTTATCAGTTGCGTCCGTTTATTTATACACCTATTTGTTTGCACACTAAGCATTCATACTTGTACTACGGGATATATATAGTATATAGTATATATCATTGTAAGATAACAGTGCTCTTATCTACATATACACACATACACACACACACATACACACAGAGATTTAAGTGTATATCTATAATTGTATATCTGTAAATGTATCTGTCGTCTCACTTACTTAACTTTTCCTACCGACCAATAGATAGTAATCAGTGGGCTTTAGTCTGTTTGGTTGGCTGACTTCAGCTGACTGACTTGATTACGTCTCTATATAAATATGGCAGCAATTTTGTGGCGATATCTTATGCAAACATTCGACAATGTGTATACAGTATTTTCATGATTTTTTTTTTTTTTGTTTTTTCGTTGTTGTTTTCATTATTATTATTATTATTATTATTTTCTTCTCTTTAGCAATATTTAAACGACGGCGTCGTCGAAAATGCAGCACTTGGTTTTGGCTTAATTCTACTTATAAACGTTGTCACGTTGCCACAGTCAAAGAGATTTATGGGGCTTATAACACCTGACAAAAGTTATATTCCACTAACAGTCAAATCAAATTAATTAACAACACACACACACACGCACACACACATGTAAAGACAAAAAAAAACAGAATAGAAAGAAAGGAATCCAAGCAAATAGAATTAAATTTTTTTATAATAATTATGATCATGAACGCGATCATCATTGTATTTTATTCAAAATGGTTGCTCTCACCCTCATTGTTATTGCTTTAGCTTCACTTTGGTGTTAACTATATCTATATACACACATACACACACACACACACGCACACACACACATAGACAGTAGCCTATTATGTGTACAAATAAATTTTATTTATTTATTTATATTTTTTTTTTGTTTTTTTTTTCATCGTTTTTCTTCTTTTTTTTTTTTTGGAGCTTTAGATTTGATTCCATTTTGTCGTTTATCACAAATTCTGTTGCTGACATTGCTCTATGTATTATTTTATACAGTACATATGCATGTGTATGTACATACATATATATGTATCTGTATCTATGTGTGTGTGTGTGTGTGTGTGTAGAAGTTTTTTGCGTTCAGAATTTTTTGTACACTGATTATCTGCATCAGTTGTTAATTGTTATTTGACGCGTTTTAATCGGCTACCGACGTGTCCCGTGCTCGTATCCAACACGCGCGCGCGCAGCTACCGAAAAAAAAACAAAAAACAAAAACAAAAAGCACAACAAATCACACATAGAAAACATAAAATCACAACAAAAAAAAAACAAAGAACAAAACACAAAAAAAAAACCAAAAAAAGAAAAAAGAAACCTTGCCAGAAAATAGTACTAAATCTTTGAAATACCAAAAGAGAATTGTATCTGTATTTGAGTGCTGCTTAGTCATTTTTCAGTAAGTCAAGTTCTTGGTACAATAATAAATTGTTTAATAACTTTTAAGCTTTTAATTATTTAAAGCAAACATTCTTAAATTAATCATCATTCAAAAGAAGAAGAACGCAAAAGATATATTTTGTATATTGTTTATTAGAAATATATTGCATCTTTCCTTTTTTTTTTTGTTAGTTTGACACAAGTTAAATTTTATTATTAAATTATTAAAACACATTCCTAGAAATAAATTTATTTATTCAAGATATTGAAATCGCTCTTCGGAGAAAAGAAAAATTATAACAAATTTATAAATAAAAAATATTTATCATCATTAAATGTATGAACGTATGTAGTAGCGTATACTCAATTTAAAAGTTTTTCATTTGATTTATTTAGATCTAAGCTCTTTATACATTTATGTTACGTTTATACCCTGTAAATTTCATTAAGAGAAAACCATATGTGTATGTATGCATGTGTATATTTCTATTCGCATACATATGTATTTAGTATTAAGCTCAAATTTTTTACTTCAATTAATAATATAATTATCATTTTTATTTATTTACTTGCAGGTAATAACAATTTATTAATAATTTTGGCAACACAGTTATAAAACGTAAGTTTACATATAAAAATTATTTATTTAATTTTTTTTCAATATTAAATTTTGGGTATAATTTGCAATTTGGGGAATTTCAAATATGCATAGATCTATAGACAGACAACAAATACCCTGTACCAAGTACTTTGTCTCCGGTACCCAGTAATCTGTTCTTTGTACCCTGTACCCGCTACCTTGTACCCTGTACCCTGTACCCCCTACTCAGTTCTCAGTAACCTGTTCCCTGTTCCCTGTTGCCTGTTCCCTGCTCCATGCTCCATTTACTCGGTGGCTGTCATGGAGTGTAGCCTGGCTGTGCCTGTCTGTGCATTCATTCATTTGCGTTTCATTCATGTCCTCATCTCATCAATGCGACTCACACACACATGCACACACACACACACACACACACAACAAAAAATATGTCAAAACTTGTCTCGTCTGCCTGCCATTAGCAACACCAACACCAACAGCAACAACAACAAGCGGCCAGCCCTTCACAACGAGAGGAAGAAGAAGAAGAGGAAGAGGCATCTGCAACAGCGGCAGGCAACACGCCTACGCCCACGTAGGCGCAACAATATCATGATTATGATTATGATAATATTGCCATGCTGATGATCAAGATCATCAGACTTTAAGTTTAAAGCATTTTCAAGGCTGTTGCAAAAGGGTTTTGTATATGGTACACACACACACACACACACACACACTCACATACGTGCACATGAATATATATTTTTGTTTTCCTCAATTTTTTTTTTCTGATATTTAGTATTTATTATTATTGTTGACATACACTTGCTTTGGGTTTTATCGCTTTTATCACACATTTCATAAACAATTTAATTATTAGTTTTATAATTTTCAGATAAAATAAATTCTTATTTTTTGAGAGTTTTAATGTTTAAATTCAATTTAATTTTTGTAGAATTAAGAAACAAATTGAATTGTTGGGAATTAAAAAATTTACAAAAAAAAAATCTAAATCAAATTAAAACGTAAAAAAATATTAATATAAAATAAAATAAAGCTAATTATTTCATTTACAATTAATTGTAAAATTATTATTATAATTTTATTTAATAAATAATATACTTGTGTATGCAAAAAAAAAATGAACATTATATTTTTAAATGTTTATCACAATCTCAAGTGTATAATAACTTCGTCGTGTGAGGTTTTTCTTCTTCTGTATTTATTCATTTACTTTTTACTTCTTAGTTTTTATGTTTTTTTATTTTGTTATTGTTGTTGTTGTATTTTTATTGTATATTTTTTTGTGAATGAATTTAACGCTTTCAACTCTTTTGCTTTTTGGCGTTTCACAAACGTCGCCTTAAATGTAATTTATGTGCCAGTTCACAATAGACGAGCAGCTACCTTCCTGTGCAACACTGATTGCAGCTACTGTGCAACACAAACACAACAACAATGCACACACACACACACACACTCGCACACACACACACACACACGAATACATGTCTTTACTCTAGCATTATTCTCAGCTTTTTTTTTTTTTTGTTGATTTGTTCTGTTGCTTGTGAGACGCCCCCGCTCTGCCTTTTGGTAAACCCTACAGTCTTCGATGCCTGCGCCTGCATTCATTATATGCAAATTTCAATTATTTGCACAAATCAGACGCGCAAGATCTGCCCAACAACAACAGCAATAACAACAACAACAACAATGACTATAACGACAACGGCAACGACGACGACGACGACGCATTATTATCATCATCGACTTCATTATGGCATTGCCATCGCCCCCGTTGCCCCCCCCCCCCCCTCTCTCCCCCCTATTCGTCCCACACCCTATGTCGAATCGTACTCCACCGCCAACCCCCCCTCGCCGTCGGGGCCATCCATTTGGCGATCAGCAGGCAAAACGACAAACGTTCAATTCAATTTCTGTGGCTCTGTCGCGGCTCGCAGCTCGTTTATCGGGCAAACAGGAAGAGCCATAATATAATTTATTGTATTAATGCTTGCTCCCCTCCTCCTCTACCACCCGTCACCCACCAGCCCTTTACCAGTGACCCCCCCTCTTCGTGCTCCCGCATAATATTTTGCCCCGTCGCGTTGCGTCGTTGCCAAGACGTCAGCAGCGATGCCAGCATCAATAACAGCAACAACAACAGCAGCTGCAGCAGCAGCAATATTAGAAGCAACAACAACAACAACGAGAACAACAACAAGACTAACAATTGCTCTCGGTTTGAATTTCTCATTATTCATTGATATGCCAATAGCCAAAAACCAACAAATACAATGCATAAGTATTATAAAAATAAAAATAAAAATATATAAATATATACATACATATATTTAACGTATATATAGATATGTGTTAATATATACATATATAATATTATATATTTTTTTTTAGATTTTTCTTTTTTCTTTTCTTTTTCTTTTTCTTTTTCGTTTTTTTTTTGCTCTTTTATTATTAATTTATACATAAACAGGAAATCCCTGTTGCCGGCCGATATGCAAAAATCGTACAGAGCTTTGACTGAATCGCGTTGCCTTTTGTTGTTGTTGTTCGCTTTCAACATAATCTTTCGATCGAATTTCACAAAAAAAAAAAAAAACAACAAAAAATTGTGGCCCCGATTCTATATATGTATATGTATATGCATATATCTGTATCTGTGTGTGCGTTGGGAGGAAATTAAATTAAGCGCTTGTCTCGCTTTTTGTTTTTTCTCTTTTTTTTTTTCTTTCATTATTTCATTTTTGGTTGTTTTTTGTTTTTTTTTTGTATTTCGTATTTTTGTTTTTTTTTTTTTTATTGTTTTGCTGATCAACCGCATTAAGAGGCAAAATGCGTGGGAGCATCGATTTTGATTTGATTTATGCTGAAGGTCAGAGGCGACGCGTCGTGAGGCAAATGTCATGCGATGCCAAAAACCGTTGCTATTGCCATTATTATTATTGTTGCTGCTGTTGTTGCTGCTGTTGTTGTTGCTGCTGTTGCTTGTTGCTTGATGCCTGCTGCCTGTTGCAGACAGATGTGTAGCAGCAATAGCAACAAACAATAATGCCGGAACCAGAAGTCGCAACTACCACAAGTGCCATCAAAAGACTCACCATTAGAGCTTGCCACACATACACATACACACACACACACACACACACACACACACACACACATACATGCATAGATGCGCTGGCAAATTGCAACAATCGCAACGTTTGATAATGGCAAATGGGTGGGACAGACCGGTAAAAGGCGTGGGGGGGGGGAGGTCGGTCTGGCTTTTGGGGTTAGAGAACTGCAACTGACGACAGTTTGGTTGACACAAAAGTGTTTTGTTGTTGTCGTTGTTGTTGTTGCGTTTGTTTTCAGTTTCTATTGGCTTGTGGCATGTTTCGATGGTTTCCCTAGACTGAACTGTGATTATGTTGCCACAATATGTGGCATGCAATATATTATAATCGTATATAAACTTTAACAGAAATCAAATATATTATATGCATATTATTGTACAATTATTAATGTATTGCAAAATTTCTTTTTTCTTTTTAATTATAAATATATTTTTGTAAAAATTTGTTATTTTTTTATATTTCTCTTTTTCCCAAGAGTTAAATCAACTTTGTTGTATATATTTTTATGTTTAAATCTTGATTTTATTAGGTTGTAATATTTATAGTTTTTAAAAATTTATTCCTGGCAACTCACAACTCACAACTTTGGCTTTAACTTCAGAGCTCACATTGAAGGCGGGGGTGGGAGGCGAGCACTGGAATGTCCTGCAACTCATGTGACATTGAAAACCGAAAACAAATGATGGTATGATATGAAGTGTAGACAGAATTGTTGCGCCTGCCATGTGTGGGCGGACGGGCAGGAGGGGAAATCGCGTTAGAGTTCCATCTTTATGTGTTTTTTTTGTTTTTTTCTTTGTTTTTGGGGTCACGCGTTGCCCATCAAAATGCGTGCAACATTTTTGCGCGACCTGCGCATGTTGTTGGCTCTGCCAAAAGGGGGAGTGCCGCATTGTTAAAAGGCATTTTGTCCCATGGAAGAGGAAATGCGGCAAGCGGCAGGAGGCAGGAGGCAGGAGAGCTGCAGTTGGGGTTCGGGTGTTGCTATGATATACCATATACAGCAACAGCCCAGACCAGTGGGCACTGCAATTGACACAATTTTCACACACACAGACACACACACATACGCACACAGACAGACAGACAGAGACAGACAAACGACAAGGCCGACCGACTGGCATTGACCAAGCCGCACGTGTCCGATGCTGTGCAACATCTGATGTTGTTCATAATGCTGATGCTGATGATGATGATGATGATGATGGCCACACACACGCATACGCATACGCATACACATGCAGTTGATTTGTACTTTAGGGTCAGTCAGCGGCAGCAACCAGCAACAGAATGCCAAACATGCCAACAACGCAAATGCCGTGGCAGCAGCAACATCAGCAGCAACAACAACAACAACATTATCAGCCCAGTTGGACCTTGATGGAATTATACCATACCAAATGGCATATCACACACACACACACACACACACACACACACACACACACACACACACACAC